>OX336388.2:768860526-769106544 GCA_946902985.2 Meconema thalassinum | reverse complement strand
CCGTTTTAAAATGAACATTTTTGGAAAAAATGTCAAAAATTCCATATTTTGTTCTTAAGATTAAGGATATAAAAGCCATTGGTTTCAGTATATATATATATGACTTTATAGGATGATTAGTTTTCAAAATATGGCCTACTTTCCAAATACTGTTTTAGAAAAATTTGAAGAATATTATATTTTTTTGACTGAGATTGGGGTAGACGTAGGTGTTGGAGTTAGCATATGATTTGATATGATTTTTAGTTTAAACATATAGCTTACTTTCCCAATTTACCTTTTTTGTAAAATGTGAAAAATATATAATGTTTTTTGACTAGACGTTGAATGGAGTTGAGAGACAATCATTAACCTTAGAGTACTTTGGATTCTTGGAATTTTAGTGTGTTGTTGTTGCTTACAAACATGGCGGTAAGCATTATGCTACCATAAAAAAGAGTTGAAATACTTTCCAAAACCAAGAGAAAAATCCTCTAAATACATTGACAACAATAACTTGTCAAATAAGCCATTACAAATAAGGTATTAACGTAAACCACCAAAAATAAGCCACCAACATAGGCCACCACTATAAATCACCACCATAAGCCACCATAAGCCACCAACATATGTCATCAACATAAGCCACCACCATAAACCACCACCATAAGCCACCACTATAAGCCACCATAATCCACCACCATAACCCACCACCATAAGCCACCAACATAAGCCACCAACATAAGCCACCAACATATGTCATCAACATAAGCCACCACCATAAACCACCACCATAAGCCACTAGCATAAGCCACCAGCATAAGCCACCACCATAAGCCACCAACATAAGCCATCAACTTATGCCATCAACCTAAGATATTAACCTAAGCCATTAACATAAACCATCAACATAGGCCAGCAACATATACCATCAACATAAGCCACCACCATAAGCCAACAACATATGTCATCAACATTAGCCACCAACATAAGCTATCAACATAAGTCACCAACATATGTCATCAACATAAGCCACCAACATAAGCCATCAACATAAGCCACCACCATAAACCATCAACATAAGCCACCAAAATCAGCCAACAACACATGTCATCAACATAAGCCACCCACATATGCCACCAACATTATCCTGCATAAAACGTCAACACAACATCATTCTTTCACCACAAGTGTTCAGACCTTTGTAGTAGGCGGATCGACTATACAAGTCAGTGACTACTATGGAATATACTATAACCAATAAAGGTAAACCACGTGCCCTGTATCATGGGTACTCTTATAACTATAAGCGAGAAAATGCGAATGGCATCATATTTTGGCAGTGCTCAAAACAAAGAACAACAAAATGTCTAGGTCATCTAAAAAGTAAACATGGTGAGGTCTTAAGTGTGGGTACTCATCAATGTGGTATACCAAATGAAACACCGTTAGTGTTAACAAAACATGATCAAAAGAACAAGAAAAAGCAAGTCCGACAAAAACATAGTGTTACTCAACATAGTGACTTCCTTATGAAAAAACATTTATCTCCTCAAAAAGTCATGTTAGGACAGTTGTCAACGTTCAATAAACCCGTAACACTATCAAAAGCAACACAGACTCTTCAAGAGATCCCTTTTGAAAAGGAAAAAATGGAATTGGATAGTTCTAGTGATGTTGAGGATGATGATGATGATGATAATGATGGTGACAATGACTATAATAATTATAAAGATAATATTTATAATAATGATGATGATGATAATGATGAAAAAGAAGAGAATGAGGGTTTAATGTCTATAAAACCATTGCGGCTTCCCCAGTTTTTAAGAACAAGAGTACCTGGAGAAAGTTGTAAAAGGATCTACAACAAGCGTTGTGTTTAAAATCTATATCAAACAATGGTAAAGAGATAAAAAGTTGTATTCAGTGTGTAACTATTGTAAAAAAAAACTAAAATGAATAAAAATATTGTATGGGTATTGGCTGTTTTTTCTTAATTGCTATCCCCATGTCCCACTATTAATACAATTGTTAACCATCAACAGTCTCTGACTATGTTCAGAAAGAGAGTGGCCTTAAACAATACACTATATCTATGGTTTGTGTATTGAGTATCATAATAATACAGTGTGGCCAAGCCATGTTAAGGCAATAGTTATGTCAGGTAAGGGATTCGAACCCTTGCTTCCTTATACAGAAATTTGATCTTAAGTCAAACACCTTAACCACTCGGCCAACCTGACAGTTACTAATTTAATTGGTCTTGAGGACTTGAGTGTTTACAAAACTTTTTCCAGTATACATTGACTAAACCACTTGTTTGTTTTGAAATATAGATTTTGTTTTGTTTTACCATAACATTGCAGTTATGAGTCTTGTGAACTGGGTGTTCAATATAGGGTTAAAGGCATTTTAAAATCATTTTAGAAAAGCTCTTAGGTATCGTGTCATGGGTTTTAGTAATGCATTACTGTTCGTTGACTAACATTTACCGTTACACAACATTATTTTGGTGAACGTACATGTTGTTGTTTGAGTCTTTAGTCCTTTGACTGGTTTGATGCAGATCTCCATGCCTCCCTGCCCCGAGCGAAACGTCTCATCTCTATATAGCTACCACACCCTTCATTCAAGGCTATCTGTTTAACATATTATAACCTTTGATCTCCCCTACAAGCTCTTGGGTTCAATTCCTAGATTTAACACAAACTTTTAAAAGTGGTATGACAACTTAAACTAGTCTACTCAGTCTCGGGTGGTCCAAATAAGTAGAAAGGGTTTGATTCACACCTCAACCATAGAGCACCATGTTCTTTTTTTTTTAAATAATGATAGCCATTTGTTCAATTTCACATTTCACACATTGCAATTTGTCAATTTTCCATTTGCATTTTTTTAAATGACAGTTTGATGTTTTTCAATTTCATGATATGGAAACATGGATTTTTCCATTTTCATATTTACACATTTGTCAATTTCCCATTTGCATATATTTTCTTAAATGTCCGTTTAAGGTTTTTAAATTTTGTCTATATGGAAACATGGATTTTCCATTTTGCTGTTTACAAATTTTTTATATATTTATTTTGTGTATGTTGAAAAAAATCGATATTTCCAAAACAAGATTTTTATTTTTCATTTTATGATTTTGTAAATGATCTTAATGTGAGTGCTTGACCATGGATTTTCCATTTTGCTGTTTACAAATTTTTTATATATTTATTTTGTGTATGTTGAAAAACGATATTTCCAAAACAAGATTTTTTATTTTTCATTTTATGATTTTGTAAATGATCTTAATGTGAGTGCTTGACCATGGCAATAATACAGTCTATCTATGTGTTAGCGAAACCATAGAGTCTTATTACTACTGCAAGTAAGAATGTTTTACAAAATAACGACTATCTACCACTGCATTTAAAAAACAAAACTATTGGGGAAAAAAAACTAAAATACTATTTACCATTCATTCATATATAAGTGTTAATTCTCCCTCTCCCCACCCTACCTCATCGTATTTTCTCTGGTCAAATTATCAATGCTACCCATACATACACTAGCTTTCTATATCTTTCTCTATATATATGTTTTCTCTGCTCCACAAGATACAAATTATGGTTGCTGGATTGTATCCTGCACTGTTTATGCGACATACCATTGCCAGTTCATAAAACCGTTAGGTAGTTCTCTACACATAGCGATTTTACCACTGCTCTACCTACGCCTTTTGCTTGTTTGGCTTTCTTACAGGCTAGTATGCGATAGGCAGCATTAACTGAATATCAAACCCAGTCCACCTTTGTATTTGCAATCTAAGTAATAATTTAAAAAGAGACAAGTGTAATCAGTTTTAAACATTATCTCTGCTTTTTTTTGTTTGTTTGTTTGTGACATGTATATTAACCTAAAATCAAACCCTAGTCTACCTTAGTGAAAGGCTAACAGTTTAACTACTGCGTCACCATACCCTTCTTTCTTAGTTTGATTCGTTCTAGGCCTTAGAGCTAGAAATCGAGTTACGAACTCCAGTGCAAGAGGCACATGTGCTCACCACTATAGCATGTAATGGTTAGCTGGTAACATTAGACAAACGAAAATGATTGTATTTCTGTTAGCCAAGCATTTCTGTCATTTGCCTACTGTGTGAGCACTGCCAGCAAGACAGTTTAGTTTAGAACAAGCGTGTGTGTGTGTGTGTATAGATTATTAGCCTCAAGTATTTAAAGCTTGTTGTGTGTAGCGACCATCTTGCTCAGTAACCACTGAGTAAGTTTTAACAGTTAACTCATAAAAACAGCATAGGATAGTTGTGTGTGTGTGTGGTTCATGTACTTGGGAATATGCATTAGCACCATGCGCTAGCTTTACCTTACCCTCTAGAGGTAGAGCGTTATCCCTTTCTTTTGACATTGCCAATGACTGCATTCCCCCACAAGTTTTACACTTAAGCCCTTGGCTTGTTCTTGATTAGGTTTGGTTTGCTTTAGGCTTGGTTTGGTTCAGTTGGGTTTGATTCGACTTGGTTCAGTTTAGTTTAATGTAGTCACCATTTTTTAATTTTTAGCTACACTCTTTAACCAATTAAATAATGATAGTCTACTCTTAATTCTTGAATCGATAAATTGAATTTTGTGTGCACTGTTTGTCAATCCATGCCTACAACCTATACTCCCTATGTACTACAGTCAGATCTGAAAACATGTTCCAATGGTCAAAGACGTGTCAGTCACCATACATATAGCCTACAATAATTCTTTCTTTACCTAGCTAGATTTCGTCATCCACAGTAAACATCTTACATTATGGGTTTGCAATATATTAAGAAAAGCAAAAGTCCATGATCTTGTGGTTTTGGGTCTTTTTTGGGGAAATTCATAAGCCATAAAAAGAATGACATCATGTCAAGTTCTGAGTGGATCTTGTATGTCAAAATCCCATTATCGGTTTATAAAATCTCAAGGCCATGCCCTAGCAGTTTTGGATTATTTCAATCAATGAGTCCACCATAGGAAACATCGAAAAAATAAATACCCTTAAAACAAGTCGTCCCATGACCCTCTCCGAACAATGCTTCGCAAAATATAAATTCATCCATTGAACATGATCGGCGACATCATCCTAGCTTCCCCCTCCCACCATGGTTGCCATATCGTTTGACCTTCAAGTGTCCTCAGCATCTCTGTGCTTTTTTTCATTGCCCTGTCAAGTCAATGCATTCCAATAAGATCAAATAACATTCACATCCTGTCAGTCTGCCCCAGCAAGTTTGTTTTCTATACTCACTTCAAGCAACATATAACCAAGTTCTGTTTGTTCTATCTAAAGCCAACTTCATCGAATCAAGGAATTATCATTTGTCATGTCACTCATAATCGTTTACACGTTAAAGACCCCCTTCAGGGGGTTTAGGAATTAGGAATTCCATCATAGGAAAAATCAGAAAACGAACCCTCGACCCGCCGTCTCATCGAAATAGCGAATACTGTATTGGTATATCACCACCGTGGCCAGTAATAGCTTCGTTGAAACACGTGTCCAGTGGTATCGTCTCTTTCTATCTACAACCACTCGTCATGAACATTTTAGACAAATTTAAGAAAAGTTTTAAAAACTGAAATGATTTCAACATAAGTGTCGTTAGGCCCTTTCGCATTTTTTTAAACATAAATACTATATTCGAAAAGAGAGAGGAAAGGGGCGTCACCCCGAGTCCTACGACCCCTCGTATACGTCTCTGGCGTTATTGGTTTGTGAGATATAACAGAAAGTCTAAAATCACGGTTTTACAACAAAAAATTCTGTTTCCCTCATTCTCAAAAACTTTAACCTATTACCAAAATAAAAAGGGTTTCGAGACAAGCCATTTGACACGTCATAGGACCAAATCCGACCATGCATTCGTGAGATATCGGAAAAGTCTAAAATCACGGTTTTACCCCCAAAAAGCCTGTTTCCCTCATTCTCAAAACTCTAACCTATTAATAACATGTATAGGGCTTCGAGACAATCGATTTGACACGTCACACGTTCAAATCCGACCTTGCGTTCGAGAGATATCGGCAAACTTCGTAGGAAAGTAGGCGACTATCTGGTTCTCTCCTCACCACCAAAACCCCTTCTTATCAATCATTTTTTTCAAACAGCTCGCCCTCTTACAAAAATCCCAAGTGCGCATGCGTACAAAACAAAAACAAAAATGTTCATCCATAGCGGCATCTCGTAAAACGCATGCGCGATATGGGCAACCACGTTTAAGTTCATTTTAGCAGCGCACCTTATACATGTCCCAATTGAAAAGAGGCTTTCACTAAAAAATTAAAATTTCACCCCCTAGTAGGGGTAGGTTTTATTTAGGGGTTGAAATGAGTGGTCCATTGGAAAGAGGGCGTCAACCCGAGTCCAACGACACCTCATATGTCAACATCCGACCATCGGTTTGCGAGATATTGGCTTGGACTCACGCGGCGGCCATGACACTATTTAGAACTCCTAGCTCTCCCCTACTTGAATGATTCTTCTTCATTGCGAAATTTGCACAGTGAACCACTAAAGGAATCTAAACCAACGGGCACAATTATATAGTACTTCCTTTTAACAAATTATACACGACGTACTTGTAAATTCCGGAAATATTCCTACCCTAGCTTGTCAAAGAATGATATAATCTCTGTAAAACCTAGCATAATGAGCTACTGCCATAAATTAAACCTGCAGATTCATAAATTGATAGCCCAATAGGTCCCATCCAGCTTTTCATCCACCCACCTCAACCTAGAGGCTGCTTGACGATCTAAAATACACACAAGAATAAATATTGGTTTAAAAAGTAACACACAAACCAAGTTTAACTATTGCTAGACGCAATTGTCTCTACTCTGTTCCTAAATTCTACAATAACATTCCTCTAAATATAAAAGAGCAGTTACATAAATCTTAAAATGTTCTACAGTACGTACAGTAACGGAAATATATGTTGTTCAGGCCCTTAACGGGGTTTGGTTGAACTGGGGGGATGAGTGTGAGTGTAGAGGGTGGTGTTTAATTAGGGGAAGCTTTAACGGAGGTGTGAGAACTCCGAATGAGTGTTGGAGAGTGTGTTGGCGGATCGGTTGGAGCTCTACTCGATCAGGGTTGCAAACCAATGGGGTGCACTTTTAAGGCGGAAGCTATCAGTCTGCAGAGTAAGTACTGCGATGAGTAACCCAAGTATCTGATGACCGTGCAACGTTACGCTCTACGGGCGCGCGACCAAGAAATCAAGTCTACTGGCAATGAAAATGTTTCTAGTGCTGTCACAGTGGTTTTGGAATCATTGTACTGGCAGGTCAAGGTGTAAGGTGGGGAGGTAAGCTGTAAAAACAGTGATAATAAACAAAGATTACAAAGATGGTCACTTATTTATTGGATCCAAACTGTATTGAAGGTTTCCCTGTATTCAGGGATAGTGTGACAATGTGTAAATGGTACAATTTAGGCGGCTTCGGTGGCGTAGTTGGTAGCATGCTGAGCTTCTATGCCCAAGATAGCGGGTTCAAACCCGGCCGAAGCCGTCGGATTTTTTAAGAGCGTTAAAAATCCCTCAGTATGCCTTCCTTCGGAGGGGAAGTAAAGCCGGCGGTCCCATGTCATAGATTTATGGCATGTTAAAGATCTTTCCACTAATTACACCTGTGTGAAACTAAATTGGATAGGTTAAGAATATAAACAACGCTCTTAGGTTGCTACGTTCGTTGCCAAGAGCCGACTGCGGTGGCGTCTAGTAGCTAGTTCTGAACTAGGCCTAGTAGTCGTTGACGGTGGCGTTTGGCGGCAAAAGTAGGAACTATTTGAAAATTCAAAGTTGCAGTCCCTACTTGAATTAAAAACAGATACACACACTAATACAGTCATCACAATTAACACCGGTTATCAGACATATTCTACACACACCCAAAGTACACGGGGCTACATGACCGCGTTGTCGCAGCCCCTAAACTAAGGAACCAACCAACCAACCAAATGGTACAATCAATCACGGTGGCGAAAGGAAGGATGTATAACTTATGAGTGTGGGGAATCTGAGAATCACACTCACCGGTGGTAATCTGTTGGCAGGCAGTCGGACAGAGCCTTCGGCGTCAACGGATCCCCTCCCTCAGAATGGTGGTCCTTATAAGTGTTTCTGAAGTGCCGACTCTGTAGTGTTGCTGAATAGCTGTTTTTGTAGCAGCCTCTGTGTACATGTGGATGTGTGTCGAGCTTGGGCAAGAGCCATTACATAACTCTGCCGGCTTCGTGTAAATGGAAGTGTGTTGTATTTGCTCTTAATTCCAGCTTAGGGATTTAGGGGGTGAAATACGTGTGGGGTGTTGGGCAGATGTTTTAATAAATACATAAATGTATGTGTCGATGGAGTAGTTGTAGATGTTTGTAGAATGTAGCTTATGGCCGTAGATTAGTTGTATGCCAATATGTCCCTTAAGGGCGCTAAGACCTTAGGGCTCTTAACAATATTTTTCAGGGAGTAAAATGCCATTAATGATATATTAAAGAAACTTAATCCATAAATTAACATTGCTACTAATTCTACTTCGCTGTTTCACAATTCATATTTTCATACTTTATTCTAATAATAATAATAATAATAATAATAATAATAATAATAATAATAATAACTCTCATCTCTGAAACAATTTGTGAAATTAAACCTAAATATATTTTCAAAGTTTAAATCAATTTCTGTAAACAATGACAACACGCTTTTAAGAAGTTCTAAAAAACAATATCTACTAAATATACAACAATTGTCAAACAATCAGAGTCTCAAAAGGACACGCATAAAAGTAATAAGAATTTCTCAAAAAGTGCAAGGCCAGTTGTTATTATGCATTGGAGTAAAGAGAGTGTATACAAACAGCCCGGATAATCACTTCTTAACTTAAAGAGAGTGTCTCAAAATTAAGGTAGAGCCTGTAAGAGCTTTAGGTTCCCAGCCTATAAAACTCCTCAATGCTGACATAAGGGACACAGTATGCCCCATCCAGGAAACGCTTGAATAATAGCTAGTTCAATTTTATTTAAATAGTATCACATATTTAGTGTGTATATACGGTATATTTCATAACAAACCAATTATATTTCGCTTATTAATGCACGTATAACTTCTCCAGCATTTTCCACATTAGATGTTTTGCTGCTCGGTAAATGAGATTTGTTTCCTCTGAAGGGAAGGGGTGGTTCTGGGGGATTATGGGTTATGATAGAGGTACGAAAATCTGCAATGCAAATTTGGATGTCACCAACATTGCGTCACACTCATAGCGACACGCAATTAACGTGTTGCTCTGTCACTGCTTCCAATGAGGAGGGTAGACTACGAGACTTGTCATATCCTGAGTCAAATTTAACGATATCAATTATTTTATTGTGTTTTAAAGTCAAAGATCTATCAGAAGTGATCCCTTAATCATGAATTCATATTTGTTAAAACGTTCAGGTTTTATCTTGTATTCTTTCTCTAAATTTGTCTTACTGTTCTCGTAAAACAATCAGGTTTGATCTTTTTTTCTTCTCTTATTTCATTTATTGTTCTGGTTGGTTGGTTCCTTAGTTTAGGGGCTGCAACATCGCGGTCATGTAGCCCCGTGTACTTTGGGTGTGTGTAGAATCTGTCTGATAACCGGTGTTAATTGTGATGACTGTATTAGTGTGTGTATCTGTTTTCATTCAAGTAAGGACCGCAGACATTCAATTTTTCCAAGTAGTTCTTACTTTTGCTGCCAAACGCCACCGTCAACGACCAACTAGTTCAGAACTTAGTTACCAGATGCCACTGCAGTCGGCTCTTGACGACGAACGTAGGAACCTAAGAACGTTAGTCAAATGTTTAACCTATACGTAATTTAGCTTCACACAGTTGTAATTAGTGGAAGGTTCTTTAACATGCCATAAATCTATAAAATGGGGCCGCCGGCTTTACTTCCCCTCCGAAGGAAGGCATTCTGACAAGGGGAGGATACTATGTATGGATCACCGATTCGAACCATCTTTAGTACACGTGTAGGGCATGACTAGGTGTATACCAGGTGCAAGTAGTAAGGTGCGCTTCTCAACCGATTCCGAGAAATTAATTATTAATTATTCGTAATTGCTGTAGCGCATTCATGTGCGCTGTACGTTAACTTTGAAGTCAAGGAGCGTATGGTTCAGCGGTAAGAGCCCTGCTTCGTAAGCGTGGTATCACTGGTTCGAATCCCTCCGGTAAGTCTCTTTTTTTTTTTTTTTTGTAAACATAGGCAATTCGTACAACTGTAGGTGTCGTGAATAATGTTCATTTTGCAGTCAATTGTAATAACGTGTTCTGTGAGCGGGAAAAGGAATTCTGAAATCATCGTATGGGGTTGAACGTTTGTGACATTACATAATGTACTGTCGGGGCATTGCAAATACTTTGGTATTATAAATGGTCGGGTGTACTCTATTATATGTATACGTTTATACACTGAAGGCCCAGTCTGTTCCGTTCATTGCACGTCAGTGAACCATCAGACCACTCCGTACCCCGCAAATAGTGTCTCATGCTATGGGTATTGTTTGGGTTACCGTTTTTACTATTCATGACATTCATCAACACACAAATATTTCTATTTTTTACACACTCATAATACATAACAATTCCAAGACTTTTTTTTTTCACTGCCTACTTGATATTTGTACTCTCGCACTGCCTTTATGTTACTCTGTTCTCGCACTGCCTTCTCGATACTCTGTTGCAACAGTTGGAAAGTGTTCGGAACTGGCGAGGTCACCTGCACACAAACTAACGATAACGGTGGGCAGGAGGATAAACGGTTCACCCAGGAAACGTTGAATGCCGCATTCGTTCCTTGGCTCTTGAGGTAGCAACATCATAAGAGTGGGAATAATTGTGCGATGTCGGATATTACACGTTATAGTGATGTGCCGGTGCCTACGAAAGCCGATGGAGGTGGACCGCATTCAAATTCCGCGACGAGGATGTAATCTCCTGTAAGATTTATTCCCACTCCCCTTTCCCGCTCACATAACACGTTATTACAATTGACGGCAAAATGAACATTATTCACGACACCTACTTTTGTACGAATTGCCTATGTTTACAAAAAAAAATGCCCACCGGTGGGATTCGATCCAGTGATCCCACGCTTACGAAGCAGGGCTCTTACCGCGGCACCATGAGCTTCATGGCTTTTGTTAACCTACAGCGGACATGAACGCGCTACAACAATTACGAATAATTAATAATTAATTTCTCGGAATCGGCTGAGAAGCGCACCTTACTACTTGCACCTGGTACACGCCTAGTCATGCCCTACACGTGTACTAAAGATGGTTCGAATCGGTGACCCATGCATCGTATCCTCCCCTTGTGAGGGATTTTTAACGTTCTTAAAAAATCCGACGACTTCGGCCGGGTTTGAATCCGCGATCTCATTTATTGTTCTCCTAAAGCTTTCAGGATTGATCTTGTTTTTTTTTCTCTCTTATTTGATTTGTTTATCTCCTAAATCTCTCCCCTGGCTCATAATCACAAGATTCACGGTCAAGTTAAACTACAAACTTTCTTCCTTCCTAAATCTCTCAGGTTTGATCTTGTTATTTTCCCCCTCTCCTATTTGAGCTATTGTTATATAACTTTCAGGTTTAACCTTGTTTTCTTTCTCTTATTTGATTCATTGTTGTCCTAAGGCTTTCAGGATTGATCTTGTTTATTTCCTCTTATTTGAGCTATTGTTATATAACTTTCAGGTTTGATCTTGTTTTCTTTTTCTTCCTTGTCTTATTGTAAAAGGCGAAAACATTTACCATTATAGGAAAATGTGAGGAAATTGCCGTATTGATTAATAGATAATTAAAATGCTCCACCAATCAATACAATTTATGTTCGAATTAGTACATTAGTACTTAACTTCATTTCTCAACAGTTTCATTAAATTAGTTTCTTAATGTTTTAACTAGTTGAAACCCGTCAAAACACGACGGACAATGAACAACATATTTACTGAAGAAGTTTCCTAAATAAGTTACATTCTTTGTACGATTACTTTTTGGCAGTATTACAACTTTAAGGGCGTCAAAACATTGCAGTCGCGACATTGCAACCTACTGCTGGCACAAATGTCACATCGAGTGACCGGGATTTCAACCACGGCGTGCTGCCGCCTTAGCCATGGAGGCTTCCCCAAGAGATAAAATAAGGTATGAAAATTATATATTGTCGTAATAAAACAAATATTTCCGGTGCAGCAGTGACAATTCAAATTGAAATCAACTTCTAATGACTCCCAGAAAGGTATGTGAATCAAAAATAATATATTTTCAATAATCTGCATTGTGAAAGTTATAAAAAGGGAGGAGTACCTACTCTGAACAATTAATGAATCTTCCCCTCCTTTATAATTCTTATAAATAACTCTCACATAAAACGCGTTGGACATCCGCCATGTCTGTCATGACCAAGCTGATTCTGCGCATGCGCTAGGGCCAATAATTTTGTATTTTTGTTTGTAAATGTAAAAATATATGGTAACATATTTGTTTATTTTAAAGGCACTCTGCAAATATAAAGATTAAGGGCTTTCGTCAGAGTGCACTACGAAGTCAATCGGTTCAGCCGTTCTGTCAATCTCGCGGTAACAACAATCAGCTTACTGTTTTAAATATATAGACTAGTTGAAACCCGTCAAAACATGACGGTCAATAGAAAAATATTTACTGAAGAATTTTCTTATATTGGCCTACTGTACATTCTTTGTACGATTATTTTTTGACTCTATTGAAACTATGAGGGTGTCAAAAGATTGCACTCTCAACATTGCAAAATACTGCTGGCCATGACTGAAAAATTGTTGGGGCAAATTGAGGCCTATACGTTCCAGAGTTTCCCCTTGAGCTTTATTGATTGTGATAAAGTATGCCAAATGAATTGGAAAATATTGCCTCTTAAAAGAAAATGATAGTGTTTTATCGGATGGTGTTAAATCAAGTCGAAGGATTAGACATCTCTGCCTAATTTTAACTGCACCTATTATTTCCAAATCCAAGCAATATGGTTGCATTTAGGAGTCCTTGGGAACCGTTCAGATTTCTAAGCAGCATAACGGGCCAAGCGTTTGGAGTATGTGGCGGCCAGTCGTTTAGTTCCAAGGGATTCAAGAACTCTGATGAGTCTAATACAACTGACCGCAAACCATCGCTTATATTTTTGGAATATAACGAAGAAATGCGATGATGTGCAATTCCATACATTTTAAAACAATGTGGACCGTGTGCGTGTGGCACAGTAACATTGGCTCCAAATGAAACGAAGGAAGGAAGGAAGCTTGCAGTTTAACGTGACCGTTAATCTCGCGATCATAAGCCACGGGACCTCCGTTTAACGAGGAACCCGAACCACAGGACATGGCCTTTCACATCAAAAATCTCACATGCATTGACCGGGAATCGAACCCGATCCGCCTTGGTGAGAGGCATACAGCTTGACCGCTGCGCCATGAAACGAAGGACATAGCATTGTAC
The DNA here is from genome assembly GCA_946902985.2 of Meconema thalassinum. Lineage (NCBI taxonomy): Eukaryota > Metazoa > Arthropoda > Insecta > Orthoptera > Tettigoniidae > Meconema > Meconema thalassinum. The sequence continues at coordinate 769,093,026 of OX336388.2, read as the reverse complement.
TGCCGATTAGTCCCTCTGGAATTCCTTGAGATATCATCTCCAGTGAAAAATAATTGTTAAAGCCTGTCAAATATTTTATATTTATTCAGATTAATTTTACCATTACAACAGCAAAGGTCAAAGTAACCAAGTGTAGATTTCTCGCAAGAGAAATACAGTGCAGAACAATGTTTACATTTGTTCGTCAAGGACCCTAAACTGTAACGGCATAGTATCTGGAATTGTTTCTGAAATGCCATATTTATATTGGATTTTAAAAGTGGCTTCGTATTTTTCTCCGATTTCCCACTTTTTTGCGGCTAATGTTCTATTTCGTCAAATGGGTTTATTTATAGCAGCATTTCTGCCCAAATTAACGTCATTTTATATAACACTATAGTGGCCTGCATCAACGTAGCCGCCAAATATTAAATGGCAAATAATAACTTACTTCCATTGCCAAAATCAACTGCGTGGTTAGACCCATTGTTATGCACTCTAAACAAATAATCAATAAACAATAATATTCACATATACAGTGAATACTTCCATTCTCAAGTTGGTTGCTGATGAGAATGCGATGAGATTGATCGCCAATAATAAAATCCTTGCAATTTTTGCAATTTGCTTGCAAACGCAACTCAGGATGACGATCTTCATTTTGAAATAAACAGAATGAAATTGCTGTAAATAATGAATTTCCATCACCTGTTGAAGGTACAATACTTTGTATTTCCATGACAGTAAATTATGCAAAGGAGCATAGAATCACTTCGCCACTACTGGAATGAGCATAGACTCACTTCGCCAGCCACAGTAATGGAGGGAGTTTTAGAATTATATGTTCAGTGCTTGTCAAAGATCGTATTAACACAGGGAAGCCCATTCTTAAGGCTACATTCTGAGCTATTGCCCCGGATTCCAGGTTCGATCCCCGCTCTGCCAAGAAATTTAATTCTGGTCTGAGGACTGGAACGGGGCGCACTCGTGAGGCAAAACTAAGAAGAGCAAAGTTTGATTCCGATCTCAACAATCTTGGATTTGGTTTTCCGTGGTTTCCCACTTCCACTCCAGGCAAATACCGGGATAGTTCCTAACTTAAAGACTCGGTCGTTAACTCCCCATTCCCCACATTAATTACAAATGCACACATCAACACAGCCATCACATTAACACAGGTTATCAGAGAAAAGTTTACACTCGCACACCAAAATAGACGGGGCTGAGTGACGACGATGTCTGAGTCCATCAAATGAAATATGTTCGCCAATATGTTAACGCTGATGTATGTGTTTGAACTACTGGATATAAGTTCAATGTTCCCCATCTCTTGATGAATACAGTACTTTTGCATTTGTCAGTTGGCACAGGCTAGAGTAAAAGGTGGCTTTTCACCGATGTCTCAGTCTCACTCATGGCTGTGATTATATGGAAGCTACTAAGGTATGGGTGGTGCTTAGTAATGGCATTCGGGGCATAATCAGTGCCTGTGAATGCTGTGAAAGGTTCAACTCATAGGGTTAGGACTACTGTTCTGACTCAGTGAGGAAAGCAATGGCAAACTACCTCACTCCTCTTCTTGCCTAGAACGCCTCAAAATAGCGCTGCCTTGGGTTTTTGTGGGTATCTACTCACATAACGTAACGGCGGTACTTTTTGAGGATCCAACCAGCCTTCGGGCTGACTACCTAACAGACAGACAGACAGACTTTAAAATTAATATCATTGCATTGTTGCAGCTTGGCAAATATTTTATATTTCAACAGATCAATTTTACCATCACAACAGTAAAGGCCAAAGTAACCGCGCGTAGATTTTACGCAAGAGAAATACAATGTAGAACAATGTTTACATTTGATCGTCAAAGACCTTTCACTGTACTGCATAACATCTGGAATTGTTTCTGAAATGGCCTATTTATATTGGATTTTAAATGTGGCTTCGTATTATTCGATAACACTATAGTGACCTGCAATATCGGAGCCGCTAAATATTAAATGGCAAAAAATACTTCCATTGCCGAAATCAACTGCGTAGTTAGATTCAGTACTCGAAACAAATAATCATTAAACAACTGTCTTATACAATGAAGTTCAACATGACCGTCCAGAGACTCTCATACTCAAGTTGGTTGGTGAGGAGAATGCGATGAGACTGATCGCTTACAATAAATTCCTTATAATTGTTCCTGCCAGCGAAATGTTTGGCAATAGCTTGAAAACGCAGCGCAGAATGACGTTCTTCATTTTGATATAAACAGTACAAAACTGCTCTAAATAAGCTATTTCCATCACCTGTTATAGTTTATGGCAGTACATTTTGCAGGGGAACATAGAATAACTTCGCCAACTACTGGAATGAGCTTAGGCATATACTCATTACTCACTTCGGCAGTCACCCTAATGGAGGCTGTTTTAGAATTCTATGTCCCGTGCATGTCAAAAATCGTATTAACACATGGAAGCCCACCCATTCTTGGCTATCGCCTCGGAGACCCGGGTTACATTTCCTGCTCTGCCAAGAAATTTAATTCTGGTCTGAGGGCAAAACAGGGGCACATTCAGTCTCTAGAGGTATAACTAAGAAGAGGAAGGTTTGATTCCCACCTCGACAATCTTAGATGTGGTTTTCCGTGGTTTCCCACTTCCACTCAAGGCAAATACCGGGATGGTTCCTAACTTAAGGCCTCGGCCGTCACCTTGCCACTTCCCACCTTAGTTACAAATACACAAAGTAATGCAGCTATCACAATAATACGGGTTATCAGAGAAAATTTTACACTTACACACCAAAGTACATGGGGCTGAGTGACAACGATGTCGGAGCCCTTCAAACGAATTATGTTTGCCAAGTGTCTCTCATGGCGAAAGCAATTGTGGACACGCGCCAGGGCCTGGAAAACTACCTTTTCACTAATAATTTAAGAGTATATCGACGATGCATAATTTATAACTTTTAGTCTAGGATGCTACCAACTTGACCACCGAAGCATTGGGAAGAAATTGCAATATTAAAGTACATAAACAACATAGCCTACACACTCAACTGTCAGTTAATGTTCTTCAACGTTTCCCTTCTTAAAAATTCCCCTCTATAACTCTCCATCACTTGAAAACGCGCCATGTTTTGTGTTTTAAATATATCGATGCAATGGTGCTGCCATCTGTTGTTAGTTACTGAAACTATATGGGCGAGGTACTGCCATCTGTTGTCAGTTACTGCAATTGATGGCAGATATTAGCTCTTTTGACCACATGCTGTAATGCAATGGTAAAACGGAAATAAAACTTATTGAGAGGGAATGTAGGAATCTTTAACTGACATAAAACGTTACTAATAATCCTTGATAAAACAATATTTAATTATCACGCGAAAACTCGCCATCAAGGCCATGCCTTGTGTTTTAAATATTTATATCGACGCAATCTGCTCTCAGTTACTGGAACTATATTGGCGAGGTACTGCCATCTGTTGTCAGTTACTGGAACTGATTGCAGATATTCAAACGACGTATTGAGGACATGCTGTAATGCAATGGTAAAACGGAAATAAAAAGTGTTGATAAAATGTGTAGAAATATGTATCTTTAACTGACATAAAATCTTACTAATACTCCTTGATAAAACAATATTTCAGTGGCAAAAAAAAAAAAAAAAATACTGGTGAGAGTTGGGATCGAACCTGCGACCCTTGGATCCACAGTCAATCGCCTTAACCAAATAGCTACTCGCGCACTCACATTTAGATGCAGACGCAACCATTCACTATCTTCAAAAGCCGCTATCTGAAGAAAATAATCCAATTCATTATCAATAAAATCAATATATATTCGTATATGTTCATACTGTTATTATATTGTATTGTCAGAACTTGGTTAATGTATGTTTTCAATTACATGGAAGCTTATTAAATAACTTATATTTTAATGGACTTCTCACCGCCATTTTGTCATGAGCCCAGGCGGATTGTGCGCATGCGCGAGGGGCAGGAATTCTGCTATTTTCTATATTTATTTAAAAATATACCGTATTATATTTGTTTATTTTAGAGACACTCTGCAAATCTACAGGCCAAGAGCTTTCGTTAGAGTGCTCTACGAAGTAAATTGGTTCTGTCGTTCTCTCTATCTCGTGATAACAAAAATCACCTTACTGTTTTAAATATATAGAAGACTAGTTGAAACCCGTCAAAACATGACGGTCAATAAGAAAATATTTACTGAAGAATTTTCTTATATACGTTCTTTGTACAATTATTTTTTGGTGCTATTGAAACTTTAAGGGCGTCAAAAGATTACACTCAAGACATTGCAATATACTGCTGGCCATGATTGAAAACTTCATGAGGCAAATTGAGACCTATACGTTCCAGAGTTCCCCCTTGAGCGTTATTGATTGTGATAAAGTATGCCAAGCGAATCGGAAAATGTTGCCTCTTAAAGGAAAATGATTGTTTTATCCGATGGTGTTAAATCAAGTCGCCTAATTTTAACTGCACTTATTATTTCCAAATTCAAGCAATTTTCGTACATATTTCTTATAATTAATATGGTAGCATTTAGGAGCCCTTAGGAAACTTCAGATTTCTAAGGAGCATAACTATGGGTCAATCGATTGGAGTATGTGGAAGCAAATCACTTAATTCCAAGGAATTCAAGAATTCTGAGGAGTCTAATATACACAACTGGCCGCAAGAACCGTCGCTTAAAATTTTGGAATATACATTAACGAAGAAATGCGATGATGTGCAATTCCATACATTTTAAAACAATATGGACCGTATGCATGTGGCACAGTGCCATTGGCACCAAATGAAACGAAGGACATAGCATTTGTTGTACAGCCGATTATTCTCTCTTAAATTCCTTGAGATTTCATTTCCAGTGGAAAATTGTAGCAGTCTGTCAAATATTTTATATTTAGTAAGATCAATTTTGCCATTACAACACCAAAGGTCAAAGTAACCAAGCGTAGATTTCTCGCTACAGAAATACTGTGCAGAACAATGTTTACATTTGTTCGTCAAGGACCCTACACTGTACGACATTATTATCTGGAATAGTTTCTGAAATGGCAAATTTATATTCGATTTTAAAAGTGGCTTCATATTTGTCTCCGATTTCCCACTTTTTTGTGGCTAATGTTCTTTTTTGTCAAATGGGTATATTTATTGTAGCATTTCTCTCCAAATTAACTTCATATTCAATAACACTATAGTGGCCTGCATCAACGCAGCCACCAAATATTAAATGGCAAATAATACTTCCATTGTCAAAATCAACAGCGTGGTTAGACTCATTGTTATGTACTCTAAACAAATAATCAATAAACTATAATATTCACTTATACGATGAAGTTCAGATACTTTCATTCTCAAGTTTGTTGCTGATGAGAATGCGATGATACTGATCGCCAATAATAAAATCCTTATAATTATTCAAGCCAGCAACAATTTTTGCAATTTGCTTGCAAACGCAGCTCAGAGTGACGTTCTGCATTTTGGAATAAACAGTACGAAACTGCTCTAAATAAGCAATTTCCATCACCTGTTGTAGGTACAATCCTTTGCATTTTCATGACAGTAAATACTTCGCCAACTACTGGAATTAGCATAGACTCACTTCGACAGCCACCGTAATGGAGGGAGTTTAAGAGTTAGACTATATTTTCAGTGCTTGTCAAAAATCGTATTAACACAGGGAAGCCCAATCTTAAGGCTACATTCTGAGCTATCGCCCAGGATTCCGGGTTCGATCCCTGGTTTGCCAAGAAATCTAATTCAGGTCTGAGGGCTGGAATGGGGCGCACTCTTGAGGCAAAACTAAGGAGAGCAAGGTTAGATTCCTATCTCATCAATTTGGGATGTGGTTTTCCGTGGTTTTCCACGTCCATTGGAGGTAAATACCGGGATAGTTCCTAACTTAAAGCCTCGGTCGTCAATTCCCTATTCCCCACTTGAATTACAAATGCACACATCAGTACAGCCATCACAATAACACAGGTTATCAGATAACATTTTACACACACACCAACGTAGACGGGGCTGAGTGACCACGATGTCTGAGTCCATCAAATTATTTATATTCGCCAATTGTCTCTCATGGCGAAAGCGATTGTGGCCATCTTTTTTTTTAATAATTTAAAAGTATATGGCAAAAGCCTCCGTGGCTTAGGCGGCAGCACGCCGGCCTCTCACCACTGGGTCCGTGGTTCAAATCCCGGTCACTCCATGTGAGATCTGTGCTGGACAAAACGGAGGCAGACAGGTTTTTCTCCGGGTACTCCGGTTTTCCCTGTCAAAATTTCATTCCAGCAACATTCTCCACTATCATTTCATTTCATCTGTCATTCATTTAATCATTGCCCCCAGAGGAGTGCGTCAGGCTTCGGCAGCCGGCACAGTCCATATCCTCGCCGCTAGATGGGGGCTTCATTCATTCCATTCCTGACCCGGTCGGAGACTGGAAGCAGGCTGTGAATTTTCATTTTCAAAAGTATATGGCAATGTAAATCGTGGAGAATTCCTTACTGTACGTGTAGGGAATAATGAAAGTAAAATATGTTAAGACAATGAATTACCAATAGCCAGAAAGAATAATTAGGAAATAAAAACACATGCCTGAGGTGAGATGCGAACTCCTTCGACTATGCAAAATTCATTCTTTGGTCCGCAATGTTAACCCTGAGCCACCCAGTCAGCAGACTTCCATAGCAATATTAAGTTACTTAAACAACAAACGAACTGAAACGCCTGTTGAAGTTCTTAAATCCCCTCTTTTTAATTCTCAAAAACAAAGATCATACGGTGGATCCTTTATCCGCCATTTCTCTAGAAATGTAATTCTGGTCTGAGGGCTGATACGGGGCGCACTCTTGAGGCAAAATTAAGAAGGGCAAGGTTCGATTCCTTGCCGCCTCCGTAGCGTAGCGGTCAGCATGGTTAACTGCCGCCCCGGAGGTCCTGGGTCCGATTCCCGGCTCTGCCACAAAATTTGAAAAGTGGTATGAGGAACGGGGTCTACTCAGCCTCGGGTGGCCCAAATGAGTAGAGGGGTTCGATTCCCACCTCAGCCATCCTCGAAGTGGTTTTCCGTGGTTTCCCACTTCGTCTTCGGGTAAATGCCGGGATGGTTCCTACTTCAAGGCCACGGCCACCTCCTTCCCCCTTCCTTGCCTATCCATCCCAATCTTCCATCCCTTCCCATCCCTCATGTGGCCCCTGTTCGCTTTGCAGGTTAGGCCGCCTGGGCGAGGTGCTGATCACACCTCCCCAGTTGTATCCATCCCGAACATATGTTCCAAGCTCCAGGACACTGCCCATAGAGGCGGTAGTGGTGAGTTCCCTCGCTGAGTCCGTGGGAACCACCAACCTAGAAGGTAAATTGACTTTAAAAAAAGGTTCGATTCCCATCTCAACAATCTGGGATGTGGTTTTCCGTGGTTTGCCACATCCACTGCAGGTAAATACCGGTATAGTTCCTAACTTAAAGCCTCGGTCGTCAATTTCCCATTCCCCAGTTTAATTACAAATGCACACATCAGTACAGCCATCACAATAACACAGGTTATCAGAGAAAATATGACACAAACACACCAAAGTAGACGGGGCTGAGTGACCACGATGTCTGAGTCCATCAAATGAATTAAGTTCGTCAATTGTCTCTCACGGCGAAAGCGATTGTGGCCACCTTTTATTTAATAATTTAAAAGTAGTCGCCTCCGTAGCGTAGCGGTCAGCACGGGTAGCTGCCGCCCCGGAGGTCCTGGATTCGATTCCCGGCTCTGTCACGAAATTTGAAAAGTGGTATGAGGACTGGAACGGGGTCTACTCAGCCTCGGGTGTTCCAAATGAGTAGAGGGGGTTCGAATTCCACCTCGGCCATCCTCGAAGTGGTTTTCCGTGGTTTCCCACTTCGTCTTCGGGCAAATGCCGGGATAGTACCTTCTTCAAGGCCACGGCCGCCTCCTTCATCTTCCTTGCCTATCCATCCTGACCATCCTGACCTTTCCTCATGAGGCCCCTGTTCGCTTTGCAGGTGAGGCCGCCTGGGCGAGGTGCCAATCACACCTCACCAGTTGTATCCACTCCGATGAGATGTTCTCAGCTCTAGGACACTGCCCGTAGAGGCGGTAGTGGTGAGTTCCCTCGCTGAGTCCGTGGGTTCCACCAACCTGGAGGGTAAACGACTAAGAAAAGAAAAAAAAAGTATATGGGAACGTAAATCGTGGGTATTCCTTACTTTACGGGAATAATAAAAGTAAAATATGTTAAGGCAATGTATTACCAATAGCCAGAAAGAATAATTGGGAAATAAAAATATATGTTGGGGGTGGGATTCGAACTGCTCCCATTGCGAGATGCAAAGATTATGAATCTTTAACACTGCCGTTTGAGCTACCGGATCACTATTGGAAGAGCGCAATATTAAGTTACTTAAACAACATTCACACTCAACAGTCAGTATGTAAATTCTTCTACATTTCTCGTCGTTTATAATATTCTATTCCTGTTTATATCGTGGAAACTTCTTAATCAATATTCCCCTCCTTTATTATCATTCTTATAAATAACTATTACATTAAAACGCGGTGGACATCCGCCATGTCTGTCATTAACCAAGGTGATTCTGCGCATGCGCTTGAGCCAATAATTTTGCAGTTTTGTTTATAAATTTAAATATATATGGTAACATATTTGTTTATTTTAAAGACACTCTGCAAAAATACAGGCCAAGGGCTTTCGTCAGAGTGCATTACGAAGTCAATCGGTTCAGCCGTTCTGTCAATCTCACCGTAACAAAAATCAGCTTACTGTTTTAAATATATAGATTGTAATTTGCTGAAGATGGACGCATTGTTGGACCGAAACGTGTTCTGATTTGAATATAATTTGTCTTGATTGGTGGAGCATTTTAATTATTTATGTTATTCTTCTCCTAAAACTTTCTTATTTGATGTTATTTCCTTTCTCTTCTTTGTCTTAGTGTTCTCCAAAAATTTTCAGGTTTGATCTTGTTTTCTTTCTCTTCTTTGTCTTATTGTTCTCCTATTTGTTCGTTTTCCGTATTAGTAAGGAGTAGTTATTTATTTTATTTTTTTCTAAACTTCCAGGTCTCTCCATTCAAGTCGGTTTCCTGTCAGTCTAAGAGAAACATGCAGTGGTTTTCTAGTGCAATGTTGAATTTGATACAACCACTACATCCGTATACTCAACAACATACGGACCTTTGTCCAATAGCTATCAGCTTCTCAAGGCTATTTCCATGTCTGCGAAGTATAGAAAGACTGCAAGAGATGTTAAGTTCTCTTAAAATAGTCTTATTTTTATTCTTCCCCTCTATGATATAAGAATATTGAAGTATTAGGAGTAAACAATATTGGAATAAAATTAGTTTCAAAGTGAAACATTGTTTTAAGCTAGCTTGTATTGTATGGCGTTTAATTTAATTCAACATTGACATGCAATTCTGTTGCGTTATTACGTCGTAGTAGATAGGGTTGGTTCCAAGGAATGCGTACGGTCCCTGACTGAAGAGAGAGGAGTAGCAGGGAGATAGATGAATGATTGATGAGGTGTTGTTTTGGTTATCATGGAACATGTCTAACATTTGTTATTACTCTTATCTCAAACACAGCTTCTGAGTTTTATTGATGATACGATCGCGTGTTTGTTCAAGAGTCAACATGTCTACGTGGTTATAACTTCTCTGAAACCACTGTTCATAGAAACGGGAGCCATCGGCATCTACTCTTGTCAGATATTGAGAAACATACTGTGTATGTCAGATATGACCAGTGTACATTAAGTGTGTTAAGTCACCCAACAATCTCTACTGTTTGGATTAGTAATTATCCGAACTTACGTGAGACAGACAACTGGAAGTGGGCTACTTTGGTTATAACTGAATTTGCCTAAGCCGTGGTAACTCTCATGTTTAATAAGTCATAGCATAAAGGGACCTACTGTATGACTGACATTTTCAATGTTTACATTTCTTTAGGGCACCAGTACCAAAATCACCACATGCATGCATTAAATATTATTTATTTCACCAAGATTGAAAGCAATTAGTTGATTCAGACTTCTTTAGTGATTATTTGGTACGCCACGTTATAAAGTTTCTTGCGTCACAATTTTCACATGTTTTACTTTATAATTTGACATTCTGTTTTACGTTCATAATTACATAAACATGACTTACTTCAAGAATTTATTTTCAGTTAAATATTCATGACCATAAATCTTCTCCTTCTTCTTTTTCTTCAGCGTTTGTCCCGCCTGGTGGCAGGGTCCGCTACATGGATTCGATGTCTCGATTTAGTTCTGTCCTGGGCCATGTCAGGGTGGAGATTGACGCTTTCTAGGTCTTTGTGAAGGGTATTGGCCCATCGCTGTTTTGGTCGTCCTTTTGATCTGTTACCGGCGACTTCCAACATGTAACCCGTCTTTCCTATAGTGTCAGCCCCTGTCCTCAGCACATGTCCAAACCATCTTAAACGACCATAAATAAATTATATTTTCCAATTTGCTAATTTCTGAAGAGAAAAAGTATTCAGGTGCTTTTAGAATTACCTCCAAGCGACCAATGGAAATCCGTGTAAGTTTCACTAGATTATCATATTACAGCAACTACAAAAGGCTTCACAGCTATCATGTAAACACTGTGACACAAGAAGTTTCTTATAATGAAACAAGGCAGTAGAAAAGCAACACGCGAGAAAACAGCATTTAAAGACTGGTATGCTCTTCAAAACTGTCTTGTTATGTACACAATCGCCTAACATAAGAATAATCAATTTCAGATAGTAGATGTATTCCACTTTTACAAACAAATAGATTTATTCCAAAATATCACCACATTTCATTCATAGGTTACCCTGAAGGAATATGGGACAAAATATTTTATGTGAATTGCATTCCAGAATTTGCAGTTAACAAGATCGGAAATTTAGTCATGTATTCTTATTCAATATTTAAATTTACCCCACGTCAGTTACTTTCAGACATATAACAAGAGACAGTACTGTCACAGTTCATCTCAGCATAGTCATATGTGTACTGTTCTGGAAGTGACATGTCCACCTTCTGATATGGGGGCATGTGAAGATGAACTGACGGGCGTGGTTCATATTATGACTGCAAAGGAGTTAGGCGTCAGTATTCTCTCATCAATGTCATTGCATCAACAGTGAAATATCGCCATAACGTCACTTATTGGAATATCACGAATTAGATAACGTAAAATGTGGCATTAAGAAAACTAAAATTATTGCTATCTTGAAACCAGGCAAGGATCCCAAATTATCCCAAAGCTACAGACCAATAGCCCTACTAAGCGTAACTTACAAGCTCATGGAAAGACTGATTCTTAACAGGATAGCTCCTACGATTGATTGCCTTATTCCGATTGAGCAAGCTGGTTTTCGTCATGGTCGTGACTGTAGCGATCAGTTGCTCGCTTTGACTTCATATATAGAAAGTGGATTTGAGAGGAAGAAGAAAAGTGTCTCTGTGTTCCTCGATCTTACCGCTACCTATGACACAGTCTGTAAAGGTCTCCTCCTGAAACTCAATAGAGCAATACCATGTCTCAAGATCTTCACTCTGATAAAAAAATATGTTGGGAAACAGATTTTTCCAGGTTCATACAGAACATGTCCGCAGTCGTTTTCACAATCTCAACAACGGTTTGCCACAGGGTTCAGTGCTGTCTCAAATTCTCTTCAATTTATACATACACGACCTTCCAGAAACCACATCTCGCAAGTTCATCTATGCAGATGACATCATCCTCACCTTACAAAGAGCAGACTTCAGTGAAGCTGAAGAAATCCTATCCCAGGATCTTGAGAAGATGGACGATTATTTCACAAAGTGGCGATTGACACCTAGTCATCTAAAAACAGAAGTAGCTACGTTTCACCTCAGTAACAGGAATGCAAACTACCAACCGACAATCAGGTTCAGAAATCACACACTGCGATGTAATGCTACCCCCAAAAGCTTAGGTGTAACTTTAGATAGATCTCTAACCTATCGCAATCACCTTCAGAAACTGGCAGCTAAACTGAAAAGTCGTAACAACCTTCTGGGAAGACTAGCTGGAACATCATGGGGTGCAGATGCAAATTCACCGCGAACAACTGCTTTAGCACTAGTATATTCTTCAGCTGAATACTGTTCTGCTGTATGGATGAATAGCTCCCATACTCGTCTGGTCGACGTCCAGCTACGCCACACAATGAGAATCATATCTGGCACCCTGCACCCTACTCCTGTACAGTGGTTACGCGTACTGAGCCACATTCAACCTCCTCACATCAGACGACAAAATGCCCTTGTCAGATTATGGACTAAGGTGATGATGAACAGCTCACTTCCCATCCACCAGGATACAGATGGAAACGACGTAGCAAGACTGAAATCCCGGAAACCTGCCTGGAAGACGGCCAGGAATCTAGCTGACGTACCATTTAGACCTGACGAAGCATGGAAGCAAGAATGGGCCAGATTACACCCACATGGTCTAATCAACATCGATGACCCAACAGCAAAACCTCTTGGGTTCGACCTCCCGCGCACCATCTGGACCAGACTAAACAGGATACGCTGCGGCGTTGGAAGAACTGCTTCTGCACTACACCAATGGGGGTGGTTGGAGTCTCCTTCCTGCAACTGTGGTGCTGAAGGGCAAACCATAAGCCACATCGTGAAAGGATGTCCTTTACGAGCATTCACTGGACCTATGGAAGATCTATATCAAGTAACCCCTGCGGCACTCACTTGGTTGGAAGGACTAGACATCAGCTTGTGATGAAATCTAAGAATCTGCAGCTGTGTGTGTGTATGTATGCGTGCCTCCCAGTTAGTCTGTAATACTTTATATCCATGTATATAAATATATATATTAATTTTAATTTTTCTAATAGCAATTACTTGTAAAACATTTCAAACGATTGTCATGAAGCATCATACGCTAAATAAATAAATAAATGTGGGATTAAAAGACAAAATAATCATCTCGAATATACGAATCAAGTGGTAAAAATAACACTGCCTCGTCTACCTATTATCACCACTGCTGATTATATTAAGAAGGCAATCTCGAAAGTGTCCAACTACAACAAACACATAGTCAATGAGAAATCTTGTAAAGAATAATTTCCGGAAGTTAATTCATTCTCATAACGTTTTTTCTCATTCTCCGAAAGCTAACTCAGGTCTTGAATTTTATAAATTAATTTTATTATATAAGTTTCCTACCTTAGAATAAGAAAAGGGAGATACGTATCGTGGTGGCATGTTACAATAAAATTTACAATAAAGTTTAAGTAAACGCCCCGATAATAAACCAAAATCTAAAGTAAATAAATAAATAAATAAATAAATAAATAAATAAATAAATAAATAAATAAATAAATAAAGGAGATATGTTTGTAAACAACAAAGTTACAATTCGGAATAATTATAACGGTTAATCGCTAGAAGAATATAACGAATTTGATCATTATGATGGTAATAATACTGTCAAACCAATACTTGCAACACCTTTTAACACATCTTCTGATTTGGTGCCTTCTGACCAGATCTCTGAATTTTCTAACATTAGCAGGCAAAGGATTGAAAATGTTCCCTAGCAATCTGTTATAGAAAGTTGTCCAGGAGGCCAACAATTATAAATTGTGCCCAATTACATTAGGCGAAAATACAAATATGTATACACCCTAGCCTGAAAGAAGTATTTCATATACAAAAGGTACCCCCTCTCTCATTTGTGTGTATAAAAGCGTGATATTTTGTGATATATTAAAAAGCAATATAATTTGCCATGTTAGTTAAGGTAAGATATTTCTTGTAATGATTTACAGATAACTCTTACTATAAGGTGCGTTCAAAAAGTAACGAGCTGGAGGCTGGAATGCGCAAACCGGTGACTACATCGGCTAATCGTGGCGTGTGTAACGAGGTGTTGTTCCGACCAGAGCGTGGAAGGTCACAACCCGTCGCTAGAGGGCGCGCGTGCACGTCACGTGACGATACAAAGTGAGCAGCAGCATGCATGCATGCATCAATCGTCCAACGCTGCCAGTCGCATTGCAAACAGTGACATGGAGGCGTCAACCGAAGAGCAAAGAGGTGTTGTTCGGTTTCTGACAACGGAAGGAGTAGGGGGAACGGACATTCATCGCCGAATGTCACAAGTGTACGGCGAACACTGCATGTCCCTTGCAAGGGTCAAGGCGTGGCACAAGCGCTTCAGGGAAGGACGGGTGTCGTTAGCCGATGATGCCCGGTCTGGGGCACCCCCTGCATTACCGATGACAACGTCCAGCTGGTTGAAGCACTCATAACAGAGGACCGCCGAGTGACAGTGAACGCCATAGCGACCGTGGTCGCTCCACGACAATGCACGACCTCATACGGCCAACACAGTCGCAGCACTCCTGCAGAAATTCAAATGGGAGGTTCTCGGCCACCCTCCATACAGTCCAGACCTCTCTCCCTGTGATTTCGCCATGTTTGGTTCCCTGAAAAGGGCTCTGCGGGGCCAACGATTCACCTCGGACGCCGACGTCCAGCTGCACGTGCGGAACTGGTTCACATCGCAGCCCAGGGAATTTTATGAGGCAGCCATTCACCGCCTCGTGTCACAGTGGGCCATGTTCCTCAACAGCCAGGGCCATTACTTCTAACATAGAGGTACTGGTTTCTGTAATTGTGCCTCCGGCTCGTAACTTTTTGAACGCACCTTATAATAATGTGCCTGTCAATAAAAATTATGAAGCATCTAATCAATTCTACATGTTTCGACCCATTAATGGAGTCTTCTAAAGATTAAATCTAATTTTATAATCTATTCTAATTAAAATCTAAGAGTAAATAAATAAATTGTATTGAAAGGTGCATTGACATTAAGAGTTATAAATATCTTACGTACCGTAATATTTCTTGCAGCTAAGGGTGTATAAATATTTATTTTGCTGCCTAATGTAATCGGGCACAATTTGTGTTGACCGACTGGAAAGCTTCCTATAATACATCTTAGGCAACACTGAAAAATAACTTCTAATACTTCAACTAACAAACTGTTCCATTGTACTTCCACTCTCCCAAAGAAGGAATATTGCCCAAATGTATTCCACTGGCACAGTTTTATCATTTCAAATGATCTTGTCGACTTCATGGTAATGCTTTGGTCTAACGTTATGTGTTACGGTTACGGCGTGTATGATGCCATCGTGTTGTTCAGTGCACATGCACCGAGTCTGAGTTTACTCCTGGGGTCTGGCGTTATGCGATACGGAGACGGCGAGTGCGTGATGTCATGCAGCAGAGTGCACGGGAAGCCTACGTTAATGGGTAATGGAGTCTGTTGAAAGAGTCATGGGGCTTCAAGCGACGCGAGAAGCCCTCCTGAGCCTTACCTACTTGTGTAGCATTTGTAGCATGCGTCATTTGAAATGATATAACGTCTAGTCTCTCAGACTGATTGTATCTTTTCATTTGCAAGAATGACTTTATACACTTTATACACACATCGAAAATAGTTTTGCATATTGCTGGCCAAGAGTCATAGTGGTCTCAAACCCATTAGAGCTCGCGTCAGCTCGGAAGGCGGCCGGCTCTGTGGGATTTGCGCAGAGAGAGACAGAGATACATTTCCACTGTTGCAACAGATCCACCATGTCCGAGTTCCCACACCGCAGGCTGCTGCCGTGAGTTCCTGCGGTATGACAACACTTCATCGAGTCTGTCTCTTTCAAGCTGCTTTACTCTTGGCTTTCCTGACATCACACTAGCTCAGATTCTCAAGACAGACTGACTGTGATTGGTGGGATGGAAGTGAGGCATGACATAATGGTAGCGTAGTGTTCTGCGCACCGCCTACCCGGCTGGCACGAGCTCTAGTCGTTCTTGCGTGCGTGTATATCGGCTGTGTACACTCAATGAGGATAGATGTTTGGGAGTCTGCAGACAACCCGGTGAACGTATTTACGACGAATTCATCCGAGACAGATACCAGCTGGGTGCAATGTATTGGGGTGGCATCATGTATGGTCGCTGAACGCCTCTTGTGTACATCCCAGGGTGTATGACAGGCATACGTTATAAGGATACTATTCTGACACCTTTAGTGAAAGGCTATGCTCACAAATTTCACTTTCGAGGACGATAACACTCGCCCGCACAGAGCTAGCATTGGCAATGCCTTTCTTCAGGAGAATGGTATTCACAGAATGAAATGGCCTGCCTATGCTCCAGATCTCAACTGTGTAGAGCAGGCTTGGACACTGCTTAATAAAAAAAATATACGAGCCTTACAGTAGTCGCATATGATGTGTAAAATCTGACATCTTATCCTACTCACCTTGGACATTCTAAAATTGTTAATTTATGCTCCGTTTTCATACTGGTACTATGATGAATGAATAGATCGAATTGGTCATATGCTACTGTCACACTTGTTTGAACTAACATCGCATATTATATTGTAAATTAAGAGGAGGAATGAAACCATAGTCTCTAGCCTATCTATAGACTACTAGAAATAATGTTCAATACAATCAAATTTCCCAACTTCTGCTTGTTGCAAACTATTGTAATTAAAATTAGATAAATCGTAATTTCATGTAGATTCTCTTAAAATGACGCATAATGTTATGATAGATATCATTTAAATCGATAATCCGGTAGCAAAAATAATTGCCGGGACTGGGGTTCGAACCTGAGACCTCCTGATTCACAGACCAAGATGCTATCCACGTAGGCATTACAACCACAGAAATTTACAGTACAAGACAGGTAGTCATTTTCACGTGCCGGTAATAATATGGAAGTATTTTTATGCTCCATTAATATTTTGCTTTTTTTCGATAATGTTCCTGCGTGGAATTGAGTTTTAAATTAATTATGAATACGCCTACTTGGGAGTAAAGGGAATTCCTATAGTGGTCTATGAAAGGCTAGCCCAGTTCCCGAATAAAAACATCGATATATATTACATTGATCACTGCATTACCGCAATGTGAGTTAATATCTGAATAGCCATTGTGCAGAAACATAATACCGGCTTTGCCTACTAGTTACAATGTTTCATATTAAAGCATATAATCACTTAAATACTGATACGAAGACTTTTAACATGTGGTTTGTGTTTCAGTAAGTAGACACCAGAGTTCGCATGAGCGTTTACCGTTCAGTATGAAAGTGTTGAGCAAAGTTACTTGGGGAGTGGATGCCCATCACTTTTATTCAGATATTGAAAAACTGACTCTTAATAAATCATAATTGTTTTCAGCAAATATGATATAATGAATATTTTTACACCAAAGATCGACAACTTGAAGATGATTTATTGTAGAAATAACTGTAATGGCGCCTCCCCAGGAGGGATGCGATCCAGCTGACAGTGAGTCTTGCACACTTCCATCCGATCCACTTCCGTCCCATTTTTCAAAATCACTCCCACAAAAATATCCAGCAACCGAGTGGAAAGATGTTACACATCAATAAGTCCGTCCTCACTTTCAACCCCACTGTGCTCCATGGGAATTTAAAAAAACTTATGGGTTTATGATCCTTTCCCAATCTCCCGTGAATTTATTCCCAAGCAAATTCCCCTTTGTAAGCTAAGAACATCTGGAATATCTTACTGGCATCTGCATTTCACGAACAGGGAAGCAATGGACAACGATAGAATAAATGTAATTAATTAAAATGCTCCGCCGATCAAAAAAAATCCTATTCAAATGTTCGTACTGTACCCGTTCGTCCTGGGGATGCGATGACCCATCTGCTATAACATCGCATTCCTGGAGTTCCAGGACAGAGCGGAGTTAAATGAACCGCTAGTCAAATAAGGAATGTGTCGGAAATTCAGCTGAGTTATCGAAAAAGCAGTGGGTATCACGAGACAAAGTATCTCTAGGGTCGTTACGGGCTTAAGTTTAATAAAAATAATGCAAATATAAATGGGCGCCATCAACTGAATTCCTAGCAAACCACTTCCTTTCCGGATAAGCCTTACTCAAGACAAGGAAAGAAAAAGGAACATCACACCATCATCAGATCACAACTAAGATAAAAACAAATTTATTTTACTTTGATAGTCAGACAGACATTTTAAATATAATTCCTACCTAAGAGTATGGTCGAATGCCAGAGTTAAATTGTCATTGTCCAAAAATCGAACCATCTCTTTTCTAATCCAAAATTATTTTTATCCACATAACAAGAAAAATTTATAAAGTTCTCTTGGGTTCTCAGGATCACTGTAGCACTATGTCTTTCGTCACTGACATTTGTGAAACCTGAGACCTAATTTCTCTTTAATTTAACATCAATGTGGATTTAAAAATGTTATTAATCTGTCTAAACATACACATATAATAATCACACATATTAAATATCACGTAAATTATGGTTTGCATGGTATAATTTGAATGTTGAACATGTTAATCAAATGCTCCTAAACATCGAATAATTAATTTACACTATTTACATCGTCATTCACAATCACTTATCTGTGAATTACAGAAAATTCAAATTCTCATTGGTCATCATTATCGTCATTATCAAAATTAAATATTTCTCACATTAATTCTCACTTCAAAATTCTATATATTCCTGTCAGAATCCTTAATTCATCACCATTACATCATTTTAATTCTCAACTCACGTTGCAATTCCTTCAAATTATATCAATTAAATTTATTTAATTCCATGTAAATTCATTAATCATCAGCTTCTTTAATTAATTATCACCTTCTAATTCAGTTATTAATCATCATTACAATCGTCTATTAATTTATTTCAATCAGTTTATTTATTCAATCTTTAATTCATCCATTTATTTAATTCATCGATTTATTCCAAAATTTAATTTATCAACTTATTTAAATTTCAATCATCTGGTTATTTAGTTTTTCATTATTTCATCTAGTCATTCTGATTTTTATTTCATTAGGTCAGATCGTTAATATGCTTAAATCTCAGATTATTATTTCATTAATTATTATTTTCAGAAAATCTTGTATTATCAACTTCATTTATTTGTTTAATTTCCTAACAAATTGTTTAATAAGGTTTATAGAACGTTGTCTTACAGTTTTATCACTTCCAAGTTATATCTCGTATTTAATTTATCATGCCAAAAAATATTGTTGCCTTCACGACATCACGTTGGATCTAACTATCCACAACGACATTACATTTCTTCAATACTTCAAATATCACATTTGAATACAATAATTATTCCACAAAACTCCATAAATATTCAGCACATACAGCATGAATCTTAACAATTACGCTAGACTGGGTACGACGACCTCATGTCTGCTTCAAAATACATTATCAACGTTGCAACTATCACATGGCAACTTCCACAAAATGCCTACCACAAACTTCACTTAACCATGTTGCATGATCTACAAAAAATATATATCTGGCTTCAAATTATCAACGCACACAATCTCCAATAACTGTAATTAATCTGATCACATTTAGACAACTTCTTAAACAATTGGAAAAATATTACTTCAGTAATTTAAGATCGGCTTTCAAATAGCATAAATTCTCTTACAATTTTTAACTTACATCACAGAAAAAACACCAATGTGCTATAATCTCTCACATCAAAATCTGCAATACTGATCTGCCTTGAAGTAAATCTGACCATTAATGATTAATCTTACAAGATTCAATTACTTTAAATCCTTCTCAAAGGTATCAAACACAATTATAAAAATCATCAAAAGCATCAGCTGTAACAGCTGTTAAATTGAAATTACTCTCAAAAGAGTATAGCAACAAAATATTGGATTGGCAAACAAGAATTACTAAATGCAATCCTGTTGACATTTATCGTTACTTTATTTAACAAAATTTCGACTGATATGTGACTAGTAGTTCCTTGTTTGATTCACTTACATCTCGTGTACACTCGGATGATAAAAATGAGTCCCTCAATGGCGAGTAAGATGTGTAACCACCGTACAGTCGTATAAATACGAAAGACCTCGCCCCGTCGACTTGGATGATAGTTCCCTGAACGATGGGTAAGATGAGTAGCCACCATACAATCGTATAAATACGAAGGACCCCATCTCGTAGTCTATATGAGTGAATGTACCAGATAGGAATCAACAAGTTTCTAGTTGTCATATAAAAGCGATGTTCATTCACTAAAGTGAATAACTTCTTAATATCTCCAAACAATCCAATGGAAAAAATCCCTACTGATGAATAATACACACTCGCTAGTATGCAATGAACTGACGAAGTAATTTTAGATAATCAATTGCAGATCACGAGTTCGAAATACTCGTTACACAAAAAAAACTATTCATGAAAAATATCCTAGCTGGAAAAATGTCTAAAAGACCAAACATCTGCTTAATAAAGCCAACCAATGGTGAGAATATCGTATAATGATGCCTGCCATATCATATGGTCACTCCATATTCTAGCAAATTCGAAGTATATAAATTCAAACCATGTCTTAATAATCGTATCACTCCTATTAGAAAAATATACATGTGTGCCCAGTATTCATGAAAATAATCGTATCAGGTAGTTATGACTCTTACAGTACCTTTCATAATCAGCTGTAATTAATTTCCAAGATCGTCGATTTTTCCTACATAAAGAATTTCTCGAAAGATCGGCGTGAATATCATTCCATCCATGAAATGACGATTGCCTTCGAAATCCCAAGTGAATCAGCTGGTGGACTCCTCTCGTCAGGAATCGAATCCATCGCTCTGCGGTGCCATCTTGTCTCTATCAGTGTCTACTCGGACATGTTGAACTTCGGATTACCCATAGCGGATATTGTCCAACTCCTTCTCGAAAAAGTTCATGGAAACAGCGACCCCCTACTCCTCTTCTAAGTTACGCCACTGTTCCGTTAAATGTCCAGTTTGAGTATTGTAAGTTCAATCTCAAATGACTGCTATGCCTCACTTTCGGCGATATAAAATTTTACTTGAGAGTGTTCAAGATTACGAAACACCCTGTATTTGTCTGTATTAGGTAATTCATGAAAACTGCATAAGAAATAAATCTTATTAATGCACGATCTAATGTTCATCAGTGCCTATGCTAACAACATTCCGTTTACTTGAAATAGTTAAAGTAGCTTCGAATGCGTTATAGAACAGCATAGTCATAAAGCTATTCATAAAAGCTATGTTCAAACTGCGTCGAAATGTAACTTATAATAAAGTCTTCAACTACTTGCAGTGCGGTTCTGACATATCACGGCCGTCTGTAATCGCTTCCTCGGCCAGCCCGCCTGGATCAATGACCCGCTTGGCCTTCGCTGCTCGGCGATGCAGGAACTGTCGCCTACACTCTTGCCGTGACAGTTTCGGTATGTTACGTAACCTTCACTGTGCGTCTCGCTTGCGCTATAGAGCTGCTCCTACCTGCTCGTCTAACTGAGCTCAACTGAATCTGCTGACACTGTCTTCTTGCTTATGTGCTTGGCGCAGGCACGTGGCGTAGTCCCCCACTACTGTGCTCTCGCGTCATGATCATAGTCTCGATCCCAAATCATCTCGGCTATTCCGTTATAAAATAACTTAAGGGTTATCTGACTTCCATAAAATTATTTCCACATATACTGCATATTATATATCCTCTTCTAAGATGTTTAATTGCTATAATTCCATAAATATTTCAATAAAGCTTCACATCTCTATCTATAATTCTATCTTCTCACAGATATCAATGCCTCCTTGATTCTAGACCTTCTACGTCATCTTGGCATTCTTCTTGACGCGATCGGTGCGCTATCTTTTAAGAGCTCTTCCCAAAACCTCAACTACAGCTTAATGTCTGCTGGCGTAGCCGATAGCCTAAACTAGGTATCGGGTACAGTACATGTTTCGATATACGATCATATCTTCTTCAGCGTTTTGACAATCATCATCATCATCTTCCTAGCGTTTGTCCCGCTTTGGAGCAGGGTCCGCTACTTTACATTTCTGTCGGTCAAGGGCATCATGCGGACACAGATTAACTTGTCGCATGTCTTCTCTAAGGCGATCAAGCCACCTCTTCTTAGGTCGCCCACGAGGTCGTTTACCATCCGGGTTGAGGCACAAGGCAGTTTTAGCCACTGATTGTTCGTGACTACGTATGACGTGGTCGTACCATCGTATACGAGCCTCCCGCATTTTATCCTGTATAGGCGCAACTCCCATCCTCCCTCGGACATCGCAATTCTTGATATGGTCAAGTCGCGCCAGACCAAGCACCGAAAGAAGCATACGCATCTCCATTACATGCAGGGCTTACTCGTGTTTAACAGAGGCCGGCCAGCATTCAGAACCGTAGAGGGCGACTGGGCGCACGACGGTCTAGTAAATCTTGGCCTTAAGATACGTGGGTATCCTGCGCTCAGAGAGGACTCCAGTTACCTCCCTCCATTTGAACCAACTGGCACTCACACGAGCTCGGGCATCAGGGAGGGTGTCACCATCTGAACGAGTCAAGAAGCCAAGATACCTGTATTGGTCGACTCTTTGAAGATCTTGACTACCTACAAGGATGGTGCCAGGTGTCGGTGACCCACACTCCATATAGGCTACACGGTTTTCTGGACATTCAGTCTCAGTCCATTCTCAGCCAGCCTCGTATTCCACTCCTGCAGTTTCTCTTCAAGAACGTTGCGTTCTTCTGCAGCCAATAAGACATCATCAGCATACAGAAGCGTCCATGGATGTTGCGATTGGATATCTGATGTTATTGTATCCATGCATATAATAAACAGAAGCGGTGACTGCCTGTGCAACCTCTGCCATAGTTATTAGCGCCATTTAGCGCACTGTGGATAGGTGGATGAGGGAACAAGCGTTTTTACAATATCGAAATAAAATAAAATGGATATCCTTACAAACAATTTGATTAAATAAAGGTTCTAAATATTTAAATCTAATTTTCAAAAACACTCTGGAGATGATGTTTCCAAACTGGTCAATGGAGCCGTGATGGATGGTTGTGAATTTGAAGGAAACTGACAAATGGACTTGAGACTTCCACTCTCGACATGTAACAAATTTAAAGCCACTATTGTCGGCCTATTCTCGTTGTAGTCGTTTGGATTGCTTTGTAAAATGTTTATATGGATCTAATCATTTATTTTGATATTTTATGTTCGCCGATGTCGAAATAAAAACAAGTAGTTCCGTGAAGAACTATACAGCCTATTTTCATATATCCTACTTATGTTTATTGCCACTATTTAACATACACAATTTCAGTTTGATTGCTCTAATAGATTCGTAGATATTGAGAACTGACTAAATATTTCGGATGGTCGCCATGTTGGATTTTATATATGTAGGTCCTAGAGTTATGTACTGTTACATGCAGATTATTGTGAACGTGTAGTATTCAAACTTCAATCGCATAATTAGGACACAAGAAAAAACAAGGAGATTTAAAATTTTTTCACAGCTGCCATCTTGAGGTTATGGAAACAATTGAAATAAATTAGATGCCAGTGGATTAACATTCGGCTAAAGATTTACTGTACCAAGTTTCACTGCACGCGGATGGTTAAATTGCGAGAAACGTCCATGTGAATATTTATAATTCGCGTCACCGCCATGTTGGATTTGTGATCACCAGGTTATTTAAAGTCCTATAGGCGAACTTAAGTTCATAGCCCCTATGAACATTAAAAAATGCAGTTTGATTGCTAAAATAGATTCGTAGATATTCAGTATCGTCTAAATATTTCGGATGGTCGCCATGTTGGATTGTTAAATGTATAGGCCATAGAGTCATGTACCATTAAAGGAAAATTATTGCGTAGGTTCATTATTCAAACTTTCACTTCGATCGCATGACTACATCACAAGAAATAAAAACTTAATTTTAAAATTCGCACTGCCGCCATCCTGAGGTTATGTAAACAATTGAACTAAATTAGATACCAGTGGATTACAATGTGTATAAATATTTCCTGTACCAGGTTTCAGTGCGCTTGGAACATTAAATCGCGAGAAAGGTCTATTTAAAATGTTCAAATTCGCTTGGCCGCCATGTTCGTTTTGTAGTTAACCGGGTTTTGAAAATCTTATAGATGGACTTCCAGTAGTGCTCTTTATCTCAGTACAAAATTTTAGGGAGATACCGCTAATAGTTTCAGAGATATAGAATGCCGGTGAAATATTTCGCACATCCACCATCTTGTGATTATGTAAACAATTGAACGAAGATAGATGTCGGTGCATTACAATGTATATAAACATATACTGTACCAAGTTTCATTGCGTTTGGTTGGTCAAATCGCGAGAAACGTCTATTTAAAAGTCGCAAATTCGCTTGGCCGCCATGTTCGTTTTGTAGTTACCAGGTTTTCAAAAGTCACATAAGTGAACTTATAGTAGTTCCCTCTATCACCATAGAAAATGTCAGGGTAATATCGGTAATACACACATCAAAAAAAGTTTTGCATCACCTCGGTTCCCAGAACTCCGGCATATAGACGTTGACTGTGTATATTGTATCCAAGATACAGTCCCTTTGACTGTTCATAGATGTCACTAAAACTGCTCAAAGATGTAAACAACCATGCATGAGCAGGGCCTATTAGACGGAGGGGGTACGACAGCCGATCAGTTCCAGTCATTCCACCAGGACGAAGGTACGCTGCTCATGTTGTCTGTAGTTCTACCATGCCTAGAAGGTCAATACCGCAGTTCGATCGCGTCCGCATTGTTACTTTGTGTCAAGAAGGGCTCTCAACAAGGGAAGTTTCCAGGCGTCTCAGAGTGAACCAAAGCGATGTTGTTCGGACATGGAGGAGGTACAGAGATACAGGAACTGTCGATGACAGGCCTCGCTCAGGCCGCCCAAGGGCTACTACTGTAGTGGATGACCGCTACTTACGGATTGCCGCTCGGAGGAACCCTGACAGCAATGCCACCATGTTGAATAATGCGTTTCGTTCAGCCACAGGACGTCGTGTTTCAACTCAAACTGTGCGCAATAGGCTGCATGATGCGCAACTTCACTCCCGACGTCCATGGCGAGGTCCAGCTTTGCAACCCCGACACCATGCAGCGCGGTACAGATGGGCCCAACAACATGCTGAATGGACCCCACGGAATTGGCATCACGTTCTCTTCACCGATGAGTGTCGCATATGCCTTCAACCAGACAATCGTCGGAGACGTGTTTGGAGGCACCCTGGTCAGGCTGAACGTCTTAGACACACTGTCCAGCGAGTGCAGCAAGGTGGTGGTTCCCTGATGTTTTGGGGTGGCATTATGTGGGGCCGACGTACGCCACTGGTGGTCATGGAAGGCTCCGAAACGGCTTTACGATACCTGAATGACATCCTCCGACCCATAGTGCAACCATATCGGCAGAATATTGGAGAGGCATTTGTCTTCATGGACGACAATTCTCGACCTCATCGTGCACATCTTGTGAATGCGTTCCTTCAAGATAACGACATCGCTCGAATACAGTGGCCAGCATGTTCGCCAGACATGAACCCTATCGAACATGCCTGGGATATGTTGAAAAGGGCTGTTTATGGACGTCTTGACCCACCAACCACTCTGAGAGATTTACGCCGAATTGTCGTTGAGGAGTGGGACAATTTGGACCAACAGTGTCTTGATGAACTTGTGGATAGTATGCCACGGCGAATACAGGCATGCATCAATGCAAGAGGACGTGCTACTGGGTATTAGAGGTAGTGGTGTGTACTGCAATCTGGACCACAAATGCTGAAAGTCTAGCTGTATGATGGTACAACATGCAATGTGTGGGTCTCATGAGCAATAAAACGAGCTGAAATGTTGTTTGTGTTGATCTCTATTCCCTTTGTATTTAACGGTTCCGGAACTCTTGGAACCGAGGTGATGCAAAACATTGTTTGATGTGTGTAGTTTCGGAGATATTGAATGCTGGTGAAATATTTCGCACAGCCGCCATGGTGGATTGGTGAGTCGTAACAAAATTTGAAGGGCACGGTCGAGGTCGCCGGGAATAGTGCTATGAACTTTCCGAGTTTCATTGAAATCGCTCCTGCCGTTTAGATTTTATTAGGGGGGGGGACACACACACGAATCACACACACACACGGACAAAAGGTGATCTCATAAGCCTATTTTTTCAAAATTGAAATTAGGCTAATAATATATGTCAGAAAACTGCATCATAATGAGGTCTTTAAAGTACTACTTTTCATTATGATACAGTTTCTCCCACCAATCAGAGCTCATTCTTTGACCAATTAGGTACTTGATAGTTTCACACATGCACCCTAAATCCAACATGTCGGACATGAGTTACATAATTTGAAAGTTGTCAATGTGTATTGGTTCAACCATTATAGTTACAATCCCAACACACAAAGAAAAAATCAGCATGAACCTTTACGTTAACAGGAAAATACTATGAAATTTAGGAATCTACGTCCAGATGTTTGAAACAGACCATCCTTGTACCCTAGCCTATGCCGACAAGGAAAGAGCGCAACGTGCGTAATGTTTGCATAAACAAACTGCAGAATATGAAAAAATAAATAGCAATGTAACTTAATATCCACAACTTCAATTTCTGCACAGGGCATTGCATTCGTAGGATTTCGCCGACAATTTTAGTGAATGCTGCTGTTAATATAAATACACTAGAACGTCATAGTGCAGTTATGCAGGCTGTAAACATATGGCATTGCTAAGCAAACAGAGCGCATGGACTTGTAAAGCACAGACAGCAAATTCAGCGCTTGCACTCCGATCACTAAATTCAAGTGACTGAATCTCGACAGATATTTATGAATATTTCTGTTCAAACATTAAATAAAATTCAGTAATAATTATCGTCGAACATAAACAGTCGTATGGAACTCGTTTCATAAACATACTCGTGTCTTAATTATTGCCATTATAGGCTCGTTGCGTAATGTACTATTATAAACGCTGATGAAGATATCATCGTTTATCGAAACATGAACTAATATTTTAATATAATGTGTATTGATTGGCGAAGCATTTTAATTAAGTATCTATAAATCAATGAGGCAATTGTCTCACATTTTTCTATTAAGGTAGACTAGCGGACCCGTGCTAGAAATCTCGCATGTTCATAAACCATACTTTCCCCAATTGGTTTATAATGAGTGACTTAAGGAGAAATGTTGCTATGTTTTGAAAATGAAAATCCATAGCCTGCTTCCAGTCTCCGACCGGGTCAGGAATGGAATGAATGAAGCCCCGATCTAGCGGCGAGGATATGGACTGTGCCGGCTGCCGAGGCCTGACGCACTCCTCTGGGGCAATGATTAAATGAATGACAGATGAAATGAAATGATAGTGGAGAGTGTTGCTGGAATGAAATTTTTGACAGGGAAAACCGGAGTACCCGGAGAAAATCCTGTCTGCCTCTGTTTTGTCCAGCACAGATCTCACATGGAGTGACCGGGATTTGAACCACGGACCCAGCGGTGAGAGGCCGGCGTGCTGCCGCCTAAGCCACGGAGGCTTTGTTATGTTTTATTTCAACCAAATCATTATAGAACACTATTTACATTTCAGTTAGAATTCCAAGTTCAAGGTTCCCTTACTTAAGAAGGCAATCACTGAAAATTGGATCATCATAGCACTCACCGGTTATTCGATATTTATGAAATTATACTATTTGATTTACTGTTTCTAAAATCCATGAACAATGATAAAGGAAAGACCTCAGATATTGACAAAGACATGAAACAGGCGTCACAGCGGTTAAAATGTGAAGTGGACAACAATTATGAAGCGTATTTTCCTACAGCAACAGTATCTGCATTCGTACATTTTTTGGAAAGTAACTTTTTAAAGAAAGTATAGATATTTATGAAATTAGAGTGCAATTCGTCACCCTAATGTCTATTCTCTTTCATTAGAATGCTCATTTGTCACGATCGGTTTCTTGTCAGCTCCGGAGGAGGGATCTATACTACTGAAATAATATACATGATGTTTTTGATCTTTAGAAGAAATGCACCATTATGTTTTAATTAATTTAAATGAAGGATCAAAAGGTGTTTGTTATTGTTATCACAATCATTCCTTGGTAGTGAATATTTGTAATTTGTTTGTTTCAGAACCACCTAAGGCCCCGTACTTCGAGGTTGATGGTCGTCGGCTCGACCCTGGCAATGTGTTTCTGCCGGTGACGGAGGGTGCACCTCTAAGCGTGTGGTGTGTGGTGGAGGGGGGACACCCCGTTCCTATCCTGGTCTGGAGACTCTTCATGGGTAACACCTTGCCTCAACTCAACACCTCCAACACCAAGGAGGCTCATCAGTACGTCCGTAGTGAAGCGAGGATCAGCCGGATACTGCGCGCGCACCACAATACTACCATCTCGTGCCTTGTCCACCATGTGACGCTAGCAGACCCGCTCAACGCTACTTTACTGCTGGATGTTCAGTGTGAGTGCATTACTTACCTTACTGCTGGATGTTCATTATAGGTTACCTTACTGCTGGATGTTCATTGTGAGTTCATTAGGCCTAATTACTTTACAGCTGGATGTTCATTATAAGTTACCTTACTGCTGGATGTTCAGTGCAAGTTACTGTACCTTACTGCTGGATATTCAGTGTAAGTTACCTTACTGCTGGATGTTCATTTCCTTATGGACATGTTTACGAAAATGCAGTTAAAATTATGTATGTTGAAAATGATTTGTGAAATTCTTAAAACTACATTTATATCGAAAAACCTTTGTCAAAGTACAGAGGCTAGCAGAACATCCCTTAAAATATTTGATTAGCTCCTGTTAATAACTTCTGAGAAAAAGAAAAAGAATAGTAGGTAATTTTCTGGGTAATATAGCCCAGGTCTTCCGGTGTCTTTTAATGAAACTGTGGTAGTTATAAAAACGCGTTTTCCCGGTGCTACTAGGGCTAGTATCCGTTCAACTTATAGCTGGTGTGTGGATTACGCTAGAAGAAAAATAGTACCTTGGAGATTGAAGATTTACTACCGGGCCTCAGAAGGTAAACACTATCTTTAAAGTGTCGCGTGGCAGAGTAAAGAATTGCCGTCTCCAGAGTGCTATTTCGCACATCGCCTCACACAGTTTTACTGAGAGCATGTGTGTTGCACGTACAAGAGGGTGAAATTCCTCCTCTTTGCGATAGAGACTGTTCATCGCTGAAATAAAACACACATTAATATCACTCTGATATGGATCTCTGTTTGCTGTTATTCCACTCGGTGAAATATTACACTACAATTCTCCTTCCTTCTTGAAATGTGATGTGATATAGGTAACTATGTGATAAACGATCTTGAGACTGGATATTCTCTCCGAGGCAAGCAGGAGTTAACGAAATATTAAATAAACTGGATGAGATATTAAAACGGGTGGCCTAGGGGGAGGTACCGTCTCGGCAATTGTAAAATGAGAAGCCATGGAATACACTGTTAAGGGTGGGATTAGAAACCATCTGTATCCAGTGGTGAGACTTCCGTATGATCGTGTTCCTGTTTAGATGAAAACATTCCTCGTGGCTTCTTTCAGTCATAACTATGATTAAACTCCAGCATATTTGCTGTCATCAACGAGATACATCCAGAGCAATGGTGAAATTAATACAACTAGTTTATACGTTTTGCTTGTGACAATGTCATATTAGTCAATTTAGAGGATTTTAATGAGTTTATCGATGCTTTGGACATATTCTGGAATACATAATTTATATCGAAGAATAAAACTAGGAATGCCGCTTGCATTTGTTAAAATTCAAGACTATTTCAGGTTTCAAACAACTGTGCGCTGTATTGATAAAATAATATACAATAAGATTATAAAAAGAATTACGTTCTGAAATCAACTTACAAGATCAACAGTCCACCTCTTTAAGTAATGTGTTTACATCATATTGTATATTGAACCCTTCAGTATCGCAGTGTTTATATGCAAGAATCTTGACCAAGGGGTCGCGCTCAGTTCATAGTGTGATGTTTACGTTCGCCAAACAACATGCTCTACTGAGGGAAGGGTCATAGGATTAAAACTATAATTAAGAAAGGAAGTGACAAGACGTAAAATAATAACATAATTTAATGACTATTAGTGAAAAAAAAATTGAATATAGACAACAACAATAATAATATTCCTCCCTGAATCTTCCCATGACAGAAATATCTATCAACGTTGAGGAGTCAGACGGGTCTCCCCCTCATAAAAATGTGGATCCAAATTCCACTAACTTGCATTGGGATTTTATGTACGCGTAATGACTAACTACGAGAAATGAGTACTTGGATGACTGATCGTTTACAGCGGGTAACAGCCACGATGCTTACGAACAATCATCTCGTAAATCAACGTTTACGGATATAGGACACAACACTAATAAAAACCCTTAAAATTAATGCTGACACACAATCTAAAATCTAATATTTACAGGAATCTCCCTCGAGACCCTCCTTCAGTGCGATGACGCATCCGACAAATGAGCTGCCAACACGGCCAATTGCTCAATACACAAACAAGGAAAAGACAGCATCGCACGTGACTGCACGGGTCACTAATACGGAACATAAACGTGGAATGGAACCAACAACAACAAAAGCCTCACCGGCTGAGATTACTTTATATGAACAAAAATGCACGTTAAGCTAACGCTTCGGAGATTATAGTGATTCGTAGGCAACTCCCATTTATTTAAACAATTTTTTTTATCATTGATCAGTTCTTATTCTGTATTTCAAGTAATATTACGGAGCCAACAAGTCTCCACTAATGACCTCGATGCAATCTATTCAGCCCGCCTTGTGAAAACAGCTTCCCCCCTTCCTCACTCTTGTCATCGTCCAGCTCCAGTGTGTAAAAATAACTTGACCAACTGTCCCGTTATCTCGTAGAATCAACAGCAACAAATCTCAACCACATAAACATATGGTAAGACATTAATCGATATAGCCACATATGTCCTCGCAAGGTAACGCTATGGACTTGGCACCAAGCGGACAGAAATCAGTCTACGCTGAAATTCCCGCTTGTAGTGACCAATAAAATACACACACACACACTGCTGGGAATGACATAACATTTTTCACACAGGTCGGTTGAATCAGATGCTCACAATCTATTTAAGAATATTAAAACCTACGATAGAGCTGACTGCTCTTCGCCACAACTCACATTGCTCCAACGGCAATAAACTCACTGAATCTGATCAATAATAAACATTACAAAGATTAATTTACCCTCCAATCTACTGTATGATTATATTAATTCAGCCCTACTTCTGAAACACAACATATCTCCGAGAGACGTTTCTTAAACGCATTACGTAAACATATGCGAACACGGTTGTCCACATAGCCACGTTAGTTAAAACAAACAAACAAGAACTTACGACTATGAAAAATTGTGCGAGCTGTTTCCATGCAAAAGGTGTGTCAGACCAAAACTAAATACACTACGTTAATCAACACAAGCAAGATATTTACAAACAAAATATGCCCCATATACCATAAGTTAATTTGTCAGATAATAAGAATATTATTCAGTACTCATCCTCGGCCAGTCACCCGTCAGCGAACATCTGCAGCCATCTCCCTACTTAATGCTGCTTAGCCCATCTCAAACATCTCGACGGAGTGTTGACAGTTCCAAACTTCTTCCAGGATAAGCGATGTCATCTCTCGTGCTGATGCAAAAAGTTATAGATTATTACACACTCGATATCTGTCTACTAAATTCACCGTTTTAGGTACTTATTTCCCCAGAACAGTCTGTTGGCGAATTGTCGATGATACTGTCCCTACAAAATAGTACTGTGACTATCTATCACACTGAATTTACAACACATTTATATTAATAAAATCTGTGTCCTCATGACACGCAAAGTACAAGTGCCTACGTCCTCAGACGCGCAAAATGTAATAATAACCTGTGTCTCCCGACACACACAATGTAATAGTAACCTACGTCCTCAGACGCACAAAAAGTAATAGTTTTCTTGGCTCTTCACGCCACTTATAAATGAACTGGCCCTAGGTATCGATAGGGGGGGGGGGGGAATTATATAAAAAATTCTCAAAATAATAGAGGTACAGGAATGAAACAAATATCACTGAACTCGTAAAATTGCGCAGGTCAAGAATATGCCCATTAATTCTAGAATCGATCGTAGAGATGTTGTCTAGCCGATCTCCCGCGTTAATGCTAGCTATCGCGTGCCCAAGCTAGACTTGGCGCGTTCGTAAGCATTCATCTCCCATTGGTTCCACTTTTCCGTTAACTTCGCGGTTTTTATCAGACCTCGGCCTCGTAGGAGTGTCCAGTAGTACCATCAGCCACTCACGTTACTGCATTATATTTTTTCTAGGCGCGAATAGTACAACGAACATGCTATAAGCGTGTCTCACCACGCGTCCCTTCTATTTTGAGGTAGCCACCACCTGTCCTTCTGAAACATTGCTAGGCTCTTTCTTTTCACTATCCTTAAGTATTTAGCCTTTTGTCAATCTGCTGCAGGTATGTCCCCGCTGTCTCCAACAAATGCTTGAAGTTTCCTCATCTTCGTCTGGCTATTTCATGACGCTGGTGGAAATATTAATTAATTGTAGAAATAAAACATCGAATCATTTATCCATCAGATGATAAAGGGTTCAATATATTATAAAAATATCCACTTTACAAAACAAATTTTTATCACACGATGTGCTTATAAACTATGATACATGATACTTGCAGTAACAAGGCCGGTCAGTTAGCCAGTTATCATAGGTAGACAAGCAACGACAGACAAAAGCACATTCGTTGTATTTCTTTCAAAGTGTGATGTGACAGTACTGGTCTCAGGGGCCGATAACCTAGATGTTAGGCCCCTTAAAACATCAATTATCATCATCATCATCATCAGGTCTCCAAACTGCGGGTGATGAACACAATTTGTAAAAATTATTAAACAAGCAACTTCCGTATTTTCGTCTCTACCAAGGTAACTAACACACGATTCTTATACAAGTCGTCTGTACAATAGGGGTCCCTTATTTGGAAATGATTTCAACGACGATGAGTCAACGACTTGAGTTTTATATAGTTTCAAATTCTTCAAGCATTTTATGTCCAATGTTTTAATTGCCATGACGATGTGAAAATCTTATTTAAAAAAACAAGATGTTCAGTAAAGAACATATAGCCTACTTTCTCCTAAATGCATGGGTATTGTTATAACTCTTTGTCCTTTTCAAGGAGTATAATTGAATGTTGGTTGTAGTAGCTTGTTGAAATACAAAGTGCTATAGGGATATTAAACATGAAAATGAGGTGCCCTTTGCTAGTGCTACCTCTGTAAAAACGTTCATTCAATTCGGTTTCACCGTGTTTGAATTGATCTGGGGAATGGATTTGCACACATACATGGTCGCTATTTGCAAACTATTGGGCTGATGACCTTGTAGTCAGTCATAAGATGCTTTCCACAAAAAGGCATGTTGTTGAAAAATCCGGTAGAGATCAAATTATTAGGATGGTCGAAATTTGATTTAAGCTTTTAACATTTGGGTGGCCGTCATTCCGTTTCCGTCAAGATGGCGGCGATATAAAACATGACACTGAGGTGCCTTTTGCTAGTGCTACCTCTGTACCAAATTTCGTTCAATTCGGTTTCACCGTGTTTGAATTGATAGGGGGAATCGATTTGCACACATACTTGGCCACCATCTGCAAACTATTGGGCTGATGATCTAGCAGTTTGGTCAGAATATGTTTCCCACATAAAGATTTGTTGTTGCAAAATTTGGTAGAGACTAGATTATTAGGTTGGTCGTAATTACATTTTAGCCTTTAACATTTGGGTGGCCGCGATTACGTTTCCGTCAAGATGGCGGTGATATAAAACATGGCACTGAGGTGGCCTTTTCTAGTGCTACCTCTGTACCAAATTTCGTTCCATTCGGTTTCACCGTGTTCGAATTAATAGGGGGAATCTATTTTCACACAAAGATGGCCGCCATCCGCAAAATATTAGGCTAATGACCTATTAGTTTGGTCAAAGGATGCTCCCTTCATAATGGTATGTTGATGCAAAATTTGGTAGAGATCGTATGATTAGGTTAATCGTAATTTGATTTAAACTTTGAATATTTGTGTGGCCGCCATTACGTTTCCGTCAAGATGGTGGCGATATAAAACATGACACTGAGGTGCCTTTGCTAGTGCTACCTCTGTACCAAATTTGATTCCATTCGGTTTCACCGTGTTCGAATTAATAGGGGTAATAGATTTTGACACAAAGATGGCCGCCATCCGCAAACTATTAGGCTAATGACCTATTAGATATGTCAAAGGATGCTTCCTCCATAAAGGTATGTTGTTGAAAAATTTGGTGGAGATCGGATGATTAGGTTAGTCGTAATTTGATTTAAGCTTTGAACATTTGTGTGGCCGCCATTACGTTTCCGTCAAGATGGCGGTGATATAAAGCATGACACTGAGGTCCCCTTTGCTAGTGCTACCTCTGTACCAAATTTCATTCCATTCGGTTTCACCGTGGTCGAATTAATAGGGGTAATCGATTTTGACACAAAGATGGCCGCCATCCGCAAACTATTAGACTAATGACCTATTAGATTTGTCAAAGGATGCTCCCTCCATAAAGGTATGTTGTTGCAAATTTTGGTAGAGATCGGATGATTAGGTTAGTCGTAATTTGATTTAAGCTTTGAACATTTGTGTGGCCGCCATTACGTTTCCGTCAAGATGGCGGCGATATAAAACATGACACTGGGGTGCCCTTTGTTAGTACTACCTCTGTACCAATTTTCGTTCCATTCGGTTTCACCGTGTTCGAATTAATAGGGGGAATCGATTTTCACACAAAGATGGCCGCCATCCGCAAAATATTAGGCTAATGACCTATTAGTTTGGTCAAAGGATGCTCTCTCTATAATGGTATGTTGATGCAAAATTTGGTAGAGATCGTATGATTAGGTTAATCGTAATTTGATTCAAGCTTTGAACATTTGTGTGGCCGCCATTACGTTTCCGTCAAGATGGCGGTGATATAAAACATGACACTGAGGTGTCCTTTGCTAGTGCTACCTTTGTACCAAATTTCGTTCAATTTGCGCTCACCGTGTTCGAATTGATAGGGGGGGACTGACATTCAGAGTACACACACTCACACACACACACAGAGACTCACACACACACATACACACACACAGACAGACACACCTTTTTTGCCCTGTAGTGATCTCATAAGTCTACTTTCATTTTTTGCAAAAATAGAAAGTAGGCTAATAACAAATTTTATTAAGAGGTCACACTGATCAACCCTAGACAGTTTTGTGAGGATTTCATTAGTGCTATTGACTGAAGAAGGCTCAAAATGAGCCGAAACATGTATCATAGTTTATAAGGACATCGTGTGATTAAAATTTGTATTGCAGCGTGGATATTTTTATAATATATCATAATCAATACGGGGAAATTTAGAATTATTACTAAAGTCATAGGTATTCATCATATTGTATATTGTAATAAAGGAGGTGTCACCTTAATAGTACAACATCAACAGGGTACTGAGAGGTATTGACTAAGAGGGGCATAATGTCCAAGCTCCGGATCGGGTTCGATTTCCCGCTAATGCATGTGAGATTTTTGAAGACAAATGCCAAGTCCTGTGGTTAGGATTGAAAGTCATATAAACCTACGAGCTTCCTTTCTTGGAGCAGTCATGTCCTGAGGCTACTGACGGGCTAGAGAAAGATCACCCCACTCTTGATCGTTGTTGTGGACGGTAGCATTTGATAGCAAAAGTAGAAACTACTTGAAATTATTGTCTGCAGTCCTTACTTGAATTAAAACAGATAACACACACTAATACAGTCATCACAATTAACACTGGTTATCAGACAGATTCTACACACACCCATAGTACACGGGGCTACATGACCACGTTGTTGCAGCTCCTAAACTAAGGAACCAACACGACCAATCTCTCTCTAACGGAAATGATACAACGTGTAAAATTTATTACAATGTTCAGAAGGCTTTACAGTCATTACCTTGAAATCACAAGAGGTTTGTATATCACCACAGTCCCCAGTCATGTCCATGTAGTTTAAGTCGAAATAGCTGTTGAGTGACGTTGTACTCTTGAGCTGCTATGTTTAAGCACCTATTAACTAGCAGCCAATGCTAATGTTCCTCATACGGTGCGTGATTAGGGAAGATGACCCAGTTCGCTGTACTTCTCGTGACAAATCCAGCAGTATCATACGTGTAATTACTCTTACACCGCAGTGTTAACTGTGTTATTGCTCTGTACCTGCATGTGCATGCCCAGCAACACATAATTAACTCCTGTCCGATAATGTAGGAACGTTCCAAACCTATAATAACTTCCAGACTATTTCAGTTCAGAGGGTATTATTTAATGTATACTTTCCTATACTAAACCATAGTCAGCAACCCTCGAACAAATCTCTAGTGAGCTGGGCACGTTAACGGATGTCAGTAATACAAGGCTGAAGTTTAAGAATTAAGTTCATTCAGCAATAAAAACAACAAGTCCCGTGACGAACTAAGGAACCTACTTTTCTTAAAATTTAATATTCATGCCAATGATTAATCTATATGGACCTATCTAGAATATTGACGGAATTAAGTTGGTAATATATAAATTAGTTCTAAATATACCTGGCATAATGTAGCCTAATAGAGCACTACAGTTGGCAGCCCTAGTGACCGAATATATTTTAAATTCCATCTCTTAAATTACAGAAAACCAAATTTGGTTGAAGTCCAATGGATAGCCAGAACGGTACATGCAGTTCGACATTGGATCTCTCAGCGCGCGGAAAATCATTTTGGAAACAATGACATGCCTGTGTTTGCCAGAAATAATCTGAAATATTTTGATCTATTGTTATGCCAATTTTGGATGAAATCCATTTGTTAGTATAGAAGTTACATGTATTTTAAAATTGGACCTGTCAGCAGGCTTAAAATCATGTTGGCAGCATTGACGTAGGTTAGTTACTCCAAATTAATCTAGAATGACAGGTATTATACGTGTGCATAGTTTAAAGCTATCGGTTTGCATACTGTCTGATATATTGGTATTTGGTTAAAGAAATCAAGAGAGAATTTATTAACAGTTGGCAGCCCTGATGGCTCTTAAGAATACGCTCAGGCATATCTGTTTACATACACATAGTACATACGAAATTTGTTTGAAATCAAATTGATAATGTAGATATTATATGCATTTAAAATTGGACTTATCAGGAGGCTTAGAATCATTTTGGCAACACTATCATGCATGGCCTCCTGGAAATTAAACTTAAATATTATTATCTATATGTGTGCCAATTTTGAAATATCTCCTTTGCATACCTTACAAGATATCCAACATGGAACTCAAATTACATTGCGTTTTTTCAGCAGTTGGTAGTACTGACATGATTTTCAAATATGGTTTTGAGATATTCAGGTATAGATCTTTACTCACACCAAATTTGGTTTCGATTTCTGCAATGGTTATTAGTTAATAGGGGAGACACCCACACAGAAGGACAGCCATACAGACAGACAGACAGACAGACTGATATTTGCCCGGATCGATCTCATAAGTCTACTTATTCCTCATTTTTGCAAAATGTGAAAAGTAGGCTAAAATGAATTGCTAAGTATTCATTTGTATTTTTATCAGATCAAGTATGATTTTATTATTCTACTCTCATCATAAAAAGGGATGTAGCGTGCAGTTTGCTACTCCTATGGGGGTCCGGGCAGGGACACCAAGAGCTCGCTGATGAGCCAGCTAGGTGACCTAGGTGAAACCCACAAGACACGCCACAAACCAGAAACATTGCTGCGTTTTAATACCCAGATAAGATAAACACCATATTTTATCACATTTTGGTCTGTATTGCCTGAATATAACAAAGATTATTCACAAGAATATGCACTGTATGCCCGCATTTGTCAATACATATACATTTTAATTCGTAGCCTATTTTCAATTTTGAAAAAAAAAAAAAATAAAAAAAAAATAGGCTTATGAGATCACCTTTTGTCCGTGTGTGTGTGTGAGGTGTGTGTGTGTGTCCCCCTAATAAATTCTAAACGGCTGGAGCGATTTCAATGAAACTCGGTAATTTCATAGCACTATTCCGGGCGACCCCGACCGTGCCTTTCAAATTTTGTTACGTCTCACCAATAAAACATGGCGGCTGTGCGAAATATTACACCAGCATTCAATATCTCCGAAACTATTACCGATATCACCCTGGAAATTTTTACTACTACAAGTTCTCCTATGTGACTCTTGAAAAACTGGTAACTACAAAACCAACATGGCGGCCAAGCGAATTTGCGACGTTTAAATAGACGTTTCTAGTGATTTAACCAACCAAACGCAATACAACTTGGTACAGTATATGTTTATACACATTGTAATGCACCGACATCTAACTTCGTTCAATTGTTTACATAACCACAAGATGGCGGCTGTGCGAAATATTTTACCGGCATTCTATATCTCTGAAACTATTAGCGGTATCACCCTGAAATTTTGTACGGAGATAAAGGGCACTACTGGAAGTTCATCTATAAGATTTTCAAAAACCGGTTAACTACAAAACGAACATGGCGGCCAAGAGAATTTGAAAATTTAAATAGACCTTTCTCGCGATTTAATGTTCCAAACGCAATGAAATTTGGTACAGAAAATGTTTATACATATTGTAATGCACTGGTATCTAATTTAGTTCAATTGTTTACATAACCTCAAGATGGCGGCTGTGCGAATTTTAAAATTAAGTTTTTATTTCTTGTGTCGTAATCATGCGATCGAAGTGAAAGTTTGAATAATGAACCTACGCAAGAATTTTCCTTTAATGATACATGACTCTATGGCCTATACATTTAACAATCCAACATGGCGACCATCCGAATTATTTAGACGGCTCTGAATATCTACGAATCTATTATAGCAATCAAACTAAATATTTTTATGATCATAGGGGCTATGAACATAAGTTCACCTATAGGACTTTAAATAACCTGGTGATTACAAATCCAGCATGGCAGCGACGCGAAGTATAAATATTCACATGGACGTTTCTCGCAATTTAACCATCCGAGTGCAGTGAAACTTGGTACAGTAAATCCTTATACGAATATTAATCCACTGGCATCTAATTTATTTCAATTGTTTCCATAACTAAAAGATGGTAGCTGTGCGAAATTTTAAAATCTCGTTGTTACTCCTTGTGTAATCATGCGATTGAAGGGTGAATGCTACACGCACACAATAATCTTCATGTAACAGTACATAACTCTAGGACCTACATATATATAAAGTCCACCATGGCGACCATCCGAAATATTTAGTCTGTTCTCAATATCTACGAATCTATTACAGCAATCAAACTGACATTTTGTATGTTGATAGTGGCAATTAGCATAAGTAGGATATATGAAAATAGGCTCTATAGTTCTTTACGGAACTACTTTTTATTAATCTATCTGCTGGCCCCGTGTTGTTGGGGTAGCGCGTGAATCACTTTCTTGGTTCATTTAACGTTACCTATTTATATAATATATTTATATTAATTCTATTTAAATTTTCTCGATCTGTTATTTAAATTTACCACCCACCATGTAGGTAGGAGCGTGTCGTAACTTCACTTCCGTTTATTTATTTTCTATTGGTACTCTTACCTATTATTCTGTGATTGGTCACTTCCTTCCTTATTGTCAAGTTGCCGCTAATTTCGGTGTCCATCTTGACATTTCTCCGCCATTCAAGTTCACGACTAGACGTGCATTATGTAAAGTCCTTATTTTAATGTGGTAGGCACTCTGCCTATCCACATGCGTTAACTTCTGTTTTTTGTCATTTCAAATGATCTTGTCGACTTCGTCGTTATGCTTTGGGTCTAACGTTACGCGGGACGGAGACGGTTGCGTTACGGAGACGGAGACTGTGACGTCATGCAGCCGAGCGGGAAGCCTAAGTTAATGGGTAAAGGACGGCGAGTGCGTGACGTCATGCAGCCACGAGAGAAGCTTATGTTATTGGTTAATGGAGTCCGTTGAAAGAGTCCCGGGGCGTCGAGTGACCTGGGGCTTCAAGCGAAGCGAAGAGAATACAGGGTGACTCCTAAAGAGGTGTACAAGATGCCAGATAAGAATACAGGGTGACTACTAAAGAGATATACAAGACGCCAGATAAGAATACAAGGTGACTCTTAAAGAGGTGTACACGATGGCAGAGAAGAAAACAGGGTGTCTCCTAAAGAGGTGCACAAGATGTCAGACAAGAATACAGGGTGACTCCTAAAGAGATGTGCAAGATGTCACACAAGAATACAGGGTGACTTCTAAAGAGATATACAAGATGCCATATAAGATTACAGGGTGCCTCCCAAAGAGGAGTGCAGGATGTCAGAGCAAAATACAGTACAAGATGCCAGATAAGAATACTGGGTGACTCCTAAAGAGATATACAAGATGCCAGATAAGAATACAAGGTGACTCTTAAAGAGGTGTACAAGATGGCAGAGAAGAATACAGGATGTCTCCTAAAGAGGTGCACAAGATGTCACACAACAATACAGGGTGACTCCTAAAGAGGTGTACAAGAAGTCACACAAGAATACAGAGTGACTTCCAAAGAGATCTACAAGATGCCAGATAAGAAAACACGGTGCCTCCTAAAGAGGTGTGCAGGATGTCAGAGCAAAATACAGGGTGACACTTAACGAGGTGTACAGTATATTAGATTCAATCAAATACAGGGTGACCCTTAAAGATGTTTGCAAGATATCAGATTCAAATAATGGGTGACCCTTAAAGAGTTGTAGAAGATGTCAGAATCAAATACAGGGTGACCCTTAAAGAGGTGCCCACGCGGGAAGCCAAGTTAATGGGTAATGGAGTTTGTTGAAAGAGTCCTGGGGCTTCTCGCTTCGCTCGAAGCCCTCCTAGCCTTTCTAACATGTGTGGCATTTGTGGCATGCGTCATTTGAAATGATATAACGTCTAGTCTTTCAGACTGACTGTAATTTATCTTCCGTGTTCGTTCTGGAGTGAGTTCATTCCGTATTTAATTTTACTTTAATTTTTAATTGTGTTTGTGTTTGGTATTGTTTCGTGCATCGTTATATTTCGAGCTTCTGAATTCACGTCGCATCTTGGTGAGTTGCAGAAATATTTATTTGTCTATTATTTCTTAATTTCCTTTTCTCACTTTTCTCTTGAGTTTGGTACGCGAGTGTTAACCTTGCCTGGTGGCTTTTCGTTTTGGGCTGGGTCTCGTTTATTTATGTCCTGGGGTCAGGGCTTGGTTGAATAGTTGGGTTCCTTCCACTTTCATTCATGCATTGCCTGACGCTCATATGACTATGTGATGTTGGTATTTTTCGCCATGTTTTTGAGTGTTCCATTATGGCCAATTCAGTCGATTCTGTGTTTGCCACGTTCGTACTGGGTCGGAATCGAGCCGGCAAATCCACATTCCTGTTGAGACAAGTAAAACGATCTTAGATCTAAATTGCATTGCGTAGCACACTGAAGATTATTTTGTGTATCTCGTATTTATAGCGATTTGATTTATGTCCCGTACCTTTGTCTTTCCGTAGTCTATTTCTGTAGTTCATTTGATGCGATATGGTTCCGAAGTATTCCTCGTTTAGTTTCTGTATTTTATTGTTTGTGGATTTGTCGCTATCTTGCCTTATTACGGTATGTACCTATCCCTCTAAAACGACACGCATTTCACTTAATTTATTGTAACGTCATGTTAGTCCGTCCCTCGATTACTATCTTTGCATCGCACGTCCAGTCTACTCATATCCTTTCGTTCTGTTTTTCTGTGACCTTTTGTCAGTCCACATTCATTACTGTACTTCTGTACTTATTTGTAATTTGTAATATCTGCTTAATTCTGCCTGTTGTTTCTAACGTCCTTTTCATTTTAGCATGAACACGTTCCTCTCCGCATCGTCATTAATTTTGATATTCCTTCTGAATACATCCTCTCGGCCTGTTTCATATTCCTTCGATTCATTTATAAAAGTAGTCTTTCCTCCCGGTTGCGTGATAGACCAAGTGATGGCGTGAGTTGTCTTGGGGTTTCGGCTGTGCTTATTTCCTTGCGAAATACGCACGTCCGCGCCTCTGGAGATGTCAGTTAGTCACTTTCACGGCCTAGCACGTAAATTCCACTGCGTTTAACATCTTTTGCTCTGCGAGAAGATCGATGCTGTTCATCACCCAATTGAGGGTAGGTATTCCCGTGCTCTTAAAACCTAGGTGGTTCACGCGTCTGCTCGCACCCGGAGGCCCCGGATTCGAATCACGGCACCGTCATGGACTTTAGAAACTGACGTGGGGGCAGGAACGGGGTGCACTCAGCCTCGTGAGGTCAATTGAGTAGCTGCCTGACAGTGAGGCAGTATCCCAGTCACGGAGACCACATGATTTTTCCAAATAAATTAATGGCTTAGGCCTACCTTCGTTAAGTACCGGTAAATCCCTCTTGTCTTCATCATTCCAACGTGAAAACGGAGTTTTCAATAAACTGCACACTAAGTCTTGTAGGTTTCATTATTGTCAATTGCCATTACACTAAGAAACAAATGTAAAACGTATTACACACGCAACACGTCACTATCTAATATAGGAACTGAACGTGCAGCTAGCACAGTAACTGTCATAGCACAGGATAGCTTGAAATGAGAGCAATGAGGATGAGCAATCACTGGTGAAAGACGACTCACTTGCTGACTGAATTCGCATCACGGAACTCCTGTTGTCATGGTTACTGCTGACTTCTGTTCCCCTCCGGCCTTACTCAATCACCAAGGCAGGGACGTTCATGCGAGCACATTCCTGTCGCATCAGGCTAGTTGAGAAACGTGGCAGTAGAATCGCCACCGTGCCGTTTTTAAGGTCGACGTTCGTGCCTTAATTGGTAACATCTAATGCAGTATAATCATGTTGAAAAAACCTAATGAATATCAAAATATTTATTTCTGAATCATTACTTATTTTGTAAGAAAAGCAGGTGACGTGGCGATTCAAACGCTTCAATGGAGAACCGCCACTGCCTTGGTGCTAAATGACCATGATGTCCAAGCCTCTCAAATAAAACAACAAAAGGAGCTTCCGAACTAAATCCTTCCTCGTTTAAAAGTACACACACTACTATAGTCACCACATTGTATGTCTACCCCTTATTATTCCCGTTTTCCAACGGGGTCGGGGATGAGATGCGATAGACGTCTTTGTGGCGATGGGTTTTACGGCCGGATGCCCTTCCTGACGCCAACCTCATGAGAGGAGTTAATGAGAGATGAAATGAATGATGGTGAATGAAACTGGGCAAGGATGTGGAAGGAAGCGGCCGTGGCCTGTCGGAAGGTACCGTCCCAGCATTTGCCTGTTGAAAATGGGAAACCACGGAAAACCATTTCAAGGACGGCCGACGGTGGGGCTCGGACCCACGCGTCTACCAAGTCAGCAGAGAGGCTGGCTCCATGACCTAATGCTGCGCGTTAGCCAGCGTAGCCACTACTGTCGGTACTGTAGTCACCACATAAATACAGGTTATCAGACATGTTCATCACACACCCAACTACACGGGGCTGATATCAAAAATGTCTCAAGACCCTTAAATGAATTAACAATAGCATATTATGGACTACCATTAACTACTGTACGGTATATATCTTGGGTGAGAGACAGCTTTGAGAGCCAAGAAAGTGGCAACATTTACTTGGTGACTGTGCTTGCCATAAATCTTATACAACAATTATACACATTTCCAAGAAAACACAGAATTTATTTCTACTGGAATCAAACGATTATTTTTTCAAAATTGTCATCACAACTATTTTTATGCAATTAATTTTAAAATTTCCCCTTCCTCTGACATGTTTCTTTCGTATCTTCTAAGTTTCCAGGACCCCAGTTTTCTTTTTTTATTTGAAACTAGTTGAAGTACCCGTTCTTCGAACGGGTTTTAGTACTTGCTGGCCTAAATCATTAATATAATCACACATTCGTAATGTAGTTATGTTATTTCCATGTTACCAACTAAATGTGTAGACTACATGCATTTTCACTCACCCAATTATTAATCAGAGGTAGGAAAGTGAAAATCCACAGCCTGCTTTCAGTCGACCGACCGGGTCAGGGAATGGAATGAATGAGGATATGAACTGTGCAGGTTGCCGAAGCCTGTCGCACTTCCCTGGGGCAATGATTAAATGAATGACGGATGAAATGAAATGATAGTGGAGATTGTTGCTGGAATTAAATTGTGACAGGGAAAACCGTAGTACCCGGAGAAAAGCCTGTCTGCCTCTGCTTTGTACGTAGGAAACTGCGTTTATATATTGGAAATAATTATATGCTTCTATGTAGTAAAATTTAAATAACCTTTCTTAAATAATAAACACCTATCGTTTAACTTCTTCATACAATATTTAATTAAACATATAAACAGTATGCTAAAAATACATCAAACTTGGTAGTAATTGTCATATCAGCAGTAAGTAATATTGCGGAAACTACGTATCATGTCATGATAAAGAGTAACAGTAACAAAACAAACTTTAATCATCCCAAGTAATAATAACAAAGTCAGTTTTAATCTCAGCAAATTTTCTAAGTTTATGCCGTGTCTTGTGCGAGATTTCGCCTAGTAACTCCGAGATGGTTCATCAGCGAGCTCTTGTGGTCCATTTGCGGAACACCAAATAAGTAGCAAACTACGCGATACCTCAATTCTTATCTAGAACACCTCCGGTACTTTACTGCGAGAGTTAAACGCTCACACAGTCTTTAACCTCCCTATAAAGGCATCCAAAATGATTGTATATTGAATTTCAGGGCCAATCAATTAAAACACTGCAACTTTTCTGGGTTTAC
Organism: Meconema thalassinum; assembly: GCA_946902985.2. NCBI lineage: Eukaryota > Metazoa > Arthropoda > Insecta > Orthoptera > Tettigoniidae > Meconema > Meconema thalassinum. Next base: position 769,048,119 of record OX336388.2, on the reverse strand, counting down.
GAAATGTTTTGTGCGGGGTTTTATTGGCATGAAAGACAAAATACCAACTTTATTGAAATAAGTTTGCCCAAATCTGTAGTAAGATTAATTATGAAATCTAAATAAACAAATATGACAGCCGGTAGACTACGACACATTCGTCTGTGAATTTGGGTTTCTGATCATGGTAAAAAACGACAAAATGCAGATATATATTGGCCAACAAAAATATTCAGTTAACAAAAAACAAATCTATAAACAATAATAAAGCATACCGTGCGAAGTAAAAATCACTATAACACTGTAAAACAGCGTAAAGATCCAAATACTCACATACAATACCCGGCACAAAGAGTATAAAATTAGACTCAAAATCACGCCTCGTTTCAGACCCCACAAACCACCTCTATAAACAAAACAGTTCATGTACGGACTAACATAGACGAATATAGCTCGGCGTTGACCGTGTTTTATAGCACAAATTTAGGTTTTACTCGCTAACCGTTGGAGATACACGAAAAGTGATAATTCCTTTTCGGATAGAACATTAAATTTAAAACTCGTATATGCCATCAAAAGTTTGCTATTTCTTAGCGTTCACTTTTTATTTGAAATGGAAGTATGAAACTTGAAACCAAAGGGTGTAGAGACGTCAGTAAAATGGTCACCATTTTTAAATAGTGCAAAATATCGAAATCAAAAGTATCATGTATGTTAACTTGGTAAATCAGCTACATCGATGCAAAATTTCATTTAAATCGGACCAGTGGTTCTTGCGTGATTGAGTAACACACATACAGACAGTCAGACACACACCATCTAATTTTTATATATTAGTATGGATTCAACTGGTTGCGTGAAGCAGTGGTATCGTTCTCGCCTTCTGTTCTCAAAGTTGCAGGATTGAATCCTGGCGCAGTCAGTTGGAATTTGAGGGTGCGCAAACGTGAGGGAACCGTGTCAGTAGGTTTAGTGGCACGATAAAGAACCCTTCGGGGCAAAATTCAGGCATCCCGACTTGTCAAAAAACCACAGTAGTTGAAAGAGGCGTAAAGCCAATAACATTATTATTATTGACGTCATCGGCCAATATAAGATTCAGCGGATTCTTCGTAAATCAGTAAGATCCACACACACGGTTAAAATATGGGCCACGGTGAATACGGCACGTGAGAGCTGTGGGGAGACACTGAAAGATGGGTAAAAGCAAGGGGAAAATTTCAAAATTCTATCGTACTAGTTACAATTAGAATTTTAGACATTGAATAGTGGTTTTCTGGGAGCAAAGAAGCATGTGTTTCATTAGAAATGTATATATGACCTGTGTCGTATAGGATTTATGCCAGACACAGTCATACATTTAAAATTGTTCTTCATCCGTAAGCTTAACTCCCTACATTTTAGAGTCGCCAATAGATACTTGAGAAAATAGTGTATTTACCAATATTACCCGTTGTATTTACTGCACATCTACAATAGCTAACTAAATACCTGTATCCTTTCTCGGCAGATACACCATCTTTCGTCATTACCAGAGACCCCGGGTTCGGAATCCCACTGGTAGAGGGCATCCCTGTCTCACTGAAATGTGATGTGGACTCGAACCCACCATCCAACCCGGTCTGGGTGAAAGGTAAGGCTGATAATGACCTGCATTTGTTTCAAAATTGTAATACCACGCTTATATGGCATGTCTTATTGAACTTACTTATCTACATTTGAACCAACAACCTCTGAATTACATTATTTCATATCGAAGCTAAATTCTGAGTCTATTATTGAGAAAGCGGTTCATGTACGAGTAGCATTGCGGCCTAGTTACATGTAGCGAGTGAGAATGAATCACCATGTGGTAGCAGAAGAGCAGCAAGTCATTTGGTCGAAGAAGATGTCCTGCTTGAAAATTGCCACAATTTAGAATGGTTGGTTGGTTCCTCAGTTTAGGGGCTGCGACAACGTGGTCATGTAGCCCCGTGTACTTTAGGTGTGTGTAGAATCTGTCTGAAAACCGGTGTTAATTGTCATGGCTGCTTTTAATTCAAGTAATGACTGCATACATTCCATTTTTCAAGTAGTACCAACTTTTGCTACCAAACGCCACCGTCAAAGACCAACTAGTTATGAACTTTGTTACTAGATGCCACCGCAGTTGCCTACTGGCGACGAACGTTGGAACCTAAGAGCGTTAGTCAAAGATAACCTATAATTTCGCTTCACACAGGTGCATTTAGTGGAAGGTTTTTTTTATGCCATAAATCTATGACATGGGACCGCCGGCTTTACTTCCCCTCTGAAGGAAGGCATACTGAGAGAATTTTAACGCTCTTAAAAAATCCTAAGACTTCGGCCGTGTTCGAACTCGTGACCTTGGGCATAGAAGCTCAGCATGCTACCAACCACGCCACCGAAGCCGCTCAATTTAGAATGAGTGCATTGTGTATGGTGGTACTCTGCAGCGACTGACAAATACAAAGGATATCTCTGAACTCTTACAGAAGTAGCCATGCTTTTGCTACCATTCTCGGTCAAGATTAAAGGTTGTACACAAGTTAGAGTAAAGGCCTTGGCACACATAATGCGGACTGCGGATACGGGCAGGACGTCGAGAAATTCTAGGCGGGCTGCGATCCGAGAATGTTACCCACATTACGGAATGTTAGCGTGTGGGCAAGTACTATGTTCACTCACATTGTGTCAGCAGAAGAGAAACATAAATACGTGGTGTTCTTCGGATGAAGTGGAAATGTTAGCCGTATTTGTTTTCATGGAACAGGCCAAAAAGCGGAAGTTGGTCCACGAAATCAATTTACAACGAGAACAATTAGGAGAATACCACAGACTGTATCGAGAATTAGAGAATTTTGAACATAGATTTTTCATTTACTTTCGAATGTACCATGAGTGTTTTGAAGAACTATATAATCTACTGGAACCGACTATGAAGAAACTCACAGTAGTTCCTGGATGATACAAAAATGGGTAGTTTCTCACCTCTTCAATGAGTTTCTCAGTGTCCTTTGCAAGAAAGAACGCTACACAAAGTGCGGACAACAGACTCAGAACTCAACTGATCGCTGGACGTTACGTCAAGTTTGAGGTCGGTATCGTAGACCAGGGTGTACTTGACCGAGATGATGAAATATTAAGAAACACTGATTTGTGTTCAGTTCGCTGCGGACGAGAACGCAGAAAGTGATCGCAGCCCGAAATCTGTGTGCCAAGGCCTTAAGTGTAAGCTCTCCAGTCCATTGACGTAAAGTGACAATGGTTAAAAAGATGGTTCTGAACTCGAATTTAGTATCTGTGAGAAAATGCATGAGGTAAGGATCGAACTGTCTTACGTGACAATTTATGCTTGGAAATAAAGAAACAGTCTGAACAACTTTTTATTCACACAAGTATTCTATGTTGTTAGTGGAAGCTATATACGAGTTGTAGGAGGAAATTACAGCATTTATAACAAGCAAGAATGGAAATGATTCTGTGAATTTTATTTGAACCAAGGGCGAATTTAATTTATTGAGGCTGGATTATGACCAATGCACGAGTTATACTGTCAAGAACTGCTTTCTGTCAGCCGAGCTCTCGCCAACAAGAGAGATTTGCACGCTACACACTTTTGTAAGACAGAGAAAGAGACATTGGCACACGTCACTAATTTTCATATCAAGAATAATGAAATTTGCATGACAACTCGACAGCCAATCAGATTAATCTATCAGTCTGAGGAATTAAATGTTATTATATTTTAAAATGTAAATTATAAATAATTAAACCACACTAATATCAAGAGGATAAGAAATAAAATTTATTTATCGAAACGAAATTTGACATTTATAGCTACGAGAGGAGATATTTGTAAATAAGAGTAATTAAAATGTGTGCGAGGCTAGGAACGCCATTTTTTAACCCAGGAGCCAGCCAGCAGAGGAGAAGGATATTCATTCCATTACTTCGAGTGGTCGAGTCAAGACCAAGTTAACAATTACTCCGACGAATATGACTGCATAGATTGAGAGCGACGGAAGAAGAATACTTTGGCCGAGGGAGAGCCATCATTTGTACTCAACGAGGAGATACATCGCCCATAAAAGAACACGATAGTATAACATTGAGAATTTGCAGCTACAATTACAATTTATAACAACACTTATAAGAAACGAGATATTCTACAGTACTTGAACTAAAAGTACTACAGTTATTCTACGAAAGTACTACAACGTATTCAACATTGTATCGAGTATATTTCTACTGCATTTTAAGAAATGTTTCACGATGATTTCACACTCGAGTCAGAGGGGACAACTATATTCAGAATCTACATTTTAAGTCGTCATGAGTAACTAAATTATGGAGGGAAGCTAATCTACATTCAGTGAGGTAGAATCCAGAGTGGACCAGACTACTATGGTTACCACGGATTACCACTGCAGCACCAACTGCAGAAATCTGAAGTCACCAATATCGCAACTAAATGAGTTTCCAATATCACCTAGAAAATCTCATAATACAAACACTACAGCTGATGATACAATGCATAACTACGAGAGAGCAGCCGTTAGAAGAGAGTATACGACAGAGCTATCTAGCTCGGAAACGAACGAGATTCAAGACTGTTTAGTCGAGAAGAAAGAAGTTATGAGCCGAGCCGATACCAGCAGTCCAGAACGCCAGCGGGGAGAAGCGTGGCAGTCCAGATGCTCACTTGCACCAGGTACGCGCCGTTCATTACGTCACGAGCGACAATCCTAGTCATGCGTCATTGGATTGCAGCCGCTCAACACTCAACTAATAGCCTAGGTTATCGCAAGAACATCTCAGCTTAAGGTACTGTAGAGAAATGTTTGTCCTATATTTAGTAGTTTGCTATATTTTGGGGATATTTCAGATGTGAGCAATATTTTTTTAAGTTATTGTAACCATCTATAACTCACGTTATTAAGTTGTCACTTTTATGTAAATGTTAAAGGTAATTCTTTGACGTCAGCGTGTGTCGTATTTTGACGTTTATTAATAATATTTTGGATTTTATTGATGTTAGATAATTTTTGCAAGTATATTTTATAACTCTTCGATTAAAACGAATCCGTTATATGAGAGTGGAATGCCTCGATAGTAACCTATGTATTGATAAAATACTTTGATAAAATAAGTTGATAGATTGCGTTGATCGAAAGCATTAGGCATTGATAAAAATGCAGTATTTTTAATACTTTTTTGAAATGAGAATGGAACGATTATAAATACTTGGCATATACTTTGGAGAAGAATTTTAAGATATATTACTCTATATTAAAGGGAATAAGACCATGTAACATTACAAATAATGCAATTAATACGAATAATATTGAAATAAGATCACGTTATTGACGTGTAAGTCAAAAGTGATCCCACCAGAGTAAATAACTCATTGATAGAGTTAACACGAATGTAAATATGTTTTATGAACTTGTAAAATGCGAAGTATGAGAGATAAGGTGATTTGTATATCAACCTGCTGCTCTCATGATAAAGTTGAAATGAGTAAATAAGAAATTAAATTCAAGGATTATTACCAGGAAGGGAGGATATGTTATTATTATTATTATTATTATTATTATTATTATTATTATTATTATTATTATTATTATTAAATGGAACGAATACATGCCGACCATAATATTAGGAGGTTTATATTTTTAACTTTATTGTAACTTGAATGAATATGGAGTATGAAAGATACAAGCGTAAATATGTAACTAAAGGGAGTGTAGAAAGTTGTAAGGAACGATAAGTAATGTGAACGGAACAAGTAATGTTTTATAAAGGCACGGAGATAATGTATAATGGTTACTAGGATTTTTGCAGTGTGCATCATGAAAGATATATCACATTTTTGTGTTTATTGAGTGGGATCACAGAATCTCATGGATTGTGAGAATGTATAGAGAGGGGTTTTTATTTTAGCAATGCCGTGCTTCATCGTCGTAAGGAAAATAATGTATTATGGAATGTGAGCGTACTGTAGACGCTATATCAAAGACTTGTTCACTAAATAAGAAGGTATAAATTATATTGCAACGAGGCAACGTTCTGTGCAGTATGTATTGAACCCATGTACCATGGGGTCAAAGGGGTCGAATCCATGTTTTTTTGGTGAAAGGAAGGAAAGAAATATACAGTCTTCAGAGGAAACATAGAAAGATTTTATACAAGAGAGCAGGCACAACGTTGTGAAATAAACAGAAGCCAGATGGCTAGGAGATGAGATCACGCCTGACGCATCGCTCGTAGCCTATCATAGCTATATTTAGAGCGAGTGGAAGTTTCCGTCGGTTAGACAGAGACCTTGTTTCAGAAATTAATCTTACGATTGCATTAAAATGGCAACCGCGTACCGATGCCAGAAGGAGAATAATTAGATTTAACCCCTTTACAAGAATAATATTAACTAAAGAAATACATCATTGTGAATCATTTCGCATTAGAGATTTTTGTGTAGAGAAAGATGTAATAATAATGGCCCAGAAGAGAAGTGCAGACGTGGCCATACGTCATCGGGGGTTTACCGAGACCCGAGGAGTGGGGAATTAAAAATCAACTGCAACACCCACACAGCTGAGGAACAAATTTTATTTAATATCTCAACACCACAATGTTTAATATCTCAGAAATGCACGATCGATTTTCATGTGCAGAGAGGTCATTTTACGTTTAGAAAACAAGCTTTCCAGAGATATAATTTTTATATGTGTGCGACCATTATTTCAGAAGTTGGTTCTGGAAAAGACGGGGATTTTATCTCTTTGTAGCCAAAGAGTATATAAATCCTGGCAGACCCAAGCCAATCATGCAGTTATTCCGAGATCCCGAGAGGGGGCGTCCGGCTAGTAGGGGGGTAAGGCGGTTTCTAACCCACCCATTTTATTTGTACCAGACTGTACAAGTTAAAATAATTAATATCTCTCAAACGCATGGTCGGATGTTGACAAATGAGGTGTCCTAGGACTCGGGCTGACGTCCTCTTTCCTATGGACCATGTATTATATTTTTCAAAAAATTTTTAAAATTTTTCGTTTTCGAAAATAGGCGATAGTTTGAAAACCAAACAGGATAGAACGTTGTGCCATGGCTCAAACGAATGGTCTTTATGACCTTTATTTTTTGTAATAAAACTTTTTTAATTTTTATATTTTTTTGAAAACACTCGAATTTTGATAATCCTATATTTTGGAAACTAGGAACTCTACAAAAAAAATTGTTTAACGTAAATCAATGGTCCCTACCCCCTCTACCCCCAAAATAAATTTCAAGTCTCTAGAGAAAAAAATTGTGTTTTGTAAGTAGTGGGGTAACACGGGAGCTGCTTACAAAAGCAAGTGGTGAGCCCCTGCGACCTTGGAATGGAAGGAGTGATGCTAGGAGGGCGTGCTTGGATTCGTTTTTTTCGTCTCGTCGTGCTCTTTTCGGGAATGTAGGTGTCGAAAAGGTGAAATGCTGGAAACACGTTTTTTTTGGGGGAAAAACGTGATTTTAAACTTTTTGCTATATTTCGCGAACCAAGTATGCTAGAGGCATGTACGACGGATCCAAGGACTCGGGGTGACGTCCTCTTTGCTATGGGCCACTCGTTATATTTAAAAAAAATTGGAAACTCGATTTTGGGGTAAATACGTGTTTTTCGTGATTTTTGCAGATATCTCACGAACCAATAACGCTAAGGGCGTGTACGACAGGTCCAAGGACTCGGGGTGACGTCCTCCTTCGAGTGTGGTAGATATTTTTTCCAAAAAATAATTCACAAAGGGCCTAATGCCATACATGTTGAAAAAAACTGTTTCTTTTTCTTTACCTGTTTATAATGTTCATGAAGCGTGGTGGTTGAGAGAGACGATACTGCTGGGTGTGTGTGTTTCAACGAACCTGTCGCTGACCACGGTGGCTGTGTTCAATAGATTAATTGCTATTTCGACGGGTCGGTGTATGACAGAGCGAGGGTGCGTTTTTCTGATATTTTACCTTTGACGTGTAAACGGTAATGAGAACTTGATTCTATGTTGGTCGAAGCGAGTAGAGAAAACTAACTTACAGGAGGTGAAGGTCATTTGAGCTTATTGGAAGGCATTGATCTGCCATGACAACAAGTGCAATGGAAAAATGACCATGACGCTTGAAAATGAAATAATCTGACCATTGTGGTGGCAGGGGAGTGTGAAAGGCATGCACACACATTTGTGAAACCACATGTATGCTAAACCAGTGACATCCTGTTTTGCTTCGTACGCGACAAAATGCAAGTTCATGTGAAATTTGATCTTCCACAGGTGTTCGCTTGAGTGTTATCTGTCCACGTGCGCGATAACTGTTAACAAGTCACATCCTGTTTTGCTTCGTACGTGACAAAATGCAAGTTGACGTGAAATTTGATCCGGCACAGGTGTTCACCTTGGACGTTAGCTGTCCACGTGCCTGATAACAGAATGGTCAAAGCGTGGGAATCGCTGAATCAGTAAAAAGTATGATGCAACTTGTCGGATTGATGTCACAACCAATAGATAGGCAAGAGCTGCGAACAGCAGTGGTGGGAGGTGGAGGGAGGGAGAGGGGGAGGGGTAATGTAAGAGAGAACACAGGTGGAAAGAGAAAGAAATATGTGGGGCTGAGGACTGTACACATAGAGCTATAGGTAGTGTACAACATGTGTGAATAAATAAATTAAAAATTGCACAGGTTCACACAACATGTAATTTATTGATCCAAGAATTAAACGTAGAGTTAAACCCTAACCATTTGACATAGAGTTTATTTCCTTTTTGTTTCAACACTTTTTCCACAAGATAATGCTGAGGAAATGCTGTTTTCTGAAGTTCATGGAGATAAAATCTACCTTTTATGGGTTGATGGTTGAGGTCCTCGAGTAAATAGGTGACTGGAGTGTCCAAGTTGACTTGACGAATTCGAAATAGTTCAGTCCCCCACTGTGGCGTGTAGCCCTTATTGAAGGCAGACTTAAATTTGCTCACACGAACAAAATCCCCAATGTTCAGTCGATGACGTTTAGGATCGGCTGCTTTTATGGGGTTAAACAGTTTATCCAATCGCTGAATATTTTTAGTCACGAGGCGTGGCTTGGTCCCAATCGTTCTATGTTTGGTGTCATTGTAACGTGATACTAGCTCTGGCAACATATCCAACCAGCGATACGTGCCCTGAGCGGTAAACGCTTTCCACATATGGGTTTTCAATGTTCGGTTGAACCGCTCGACCACACTGGCTTTGAGATTGCTGTACGTGGTGTAATGGTGAATATCCTTAGATTTGAGAAAACTGGAGAAATCCTTGTTGAAAAATTCTTTCCCCTGGTCAGTTTGTAGCAGCTGAGGTTGACGTTTGGAGTGTTGAATAATATGTTGAAAGGCCTTGGTAACTAGTGGACCAGACTTGCGACGCACAGGTTCAACAAAGGCCATTTTGGAATAGACATCAATGACGGTCAACATATAGCGTACACCGTCGTTAACGCTAGCATAGGGTATCATTTCAACTAAGTCAGCCTGCCAAAGTTCATCCACACCTCGTGAAATCACCTTGAGTCGCGGATAGTGACGCCTAGCTGGGCGATGCAACTCGTGAGCAATACCCATTTTAATGGGTGAGGGCTTAAACAATAATTTTGGCATTTCGAAGTTCTTGTTCAATTTCTTGAATTTCCCAATCGTGACCGGTATGGCCAGCTTGACGTGAGGCATGCAACAACTGTAGCCGCTGGACGAGCTTATTGGGATTGTGCCAGTAGGTAACATCCACATGGGGTTTTAATGGTTTAAATGTCACTCCTGAAGCGGACACTTTACGACGAGTACTTTGACTGGTGGGAAACATTTTTGCAATGATGGTTTTATATTTTTGAGATATATTGGCATTCACTTGTTGAGCGGGATCATACTGTCTTTTGTGGGCATGGGTATCCAATAAAATGGATTTATATTTGTCAAGATCCTCTGACGTATAATCATGGGAAGAGGGGGTCCGAGAAAAGAGCAGCTTTAACAGTCCTGGCGTTAATTTATAGTTGATGTTTTTAATGACAGCTTTAGTACGAGCAAATTTAATAAATGAATCGCCAATTTTAAAACTATCATCCTCATAGCGAACACCATACGTGGTATCTGTGTTTCCAATAAATAGATCGGTGAAATAGGGTTCCAATGTTGATCCATAATATTTTATTAAAATGGTTTTCAGTTGAGCTTTATGTTGAGGGGTGGCCAAGAGTTGTGAAAACGGAGACGCCCTGGAAGGGCAATGTGTTTCGACCATGGCCAAGGATTTCTTTTTTCTCAAAAACTCTGCAAGGGGTGCGGCCTTTTTTTGAGGCGTAAACACTTGTTCCTCCTTATCCTCAACTTCACTAACACTAGTCAAATCTTCCTGTTCCTCTTCCTCTTCCTCAGGGTCCTCGTGCAGCGTCTGCGTGGCTTGTGAAACGGTGGGTAGCGTTTCAGATGGCTTGAAAGAGGGTTTCAACATGGCTTTTAGCGGAGGTGCTAAATGTTGCTGAATAAACAAAGCATGATTGGCACGTGATTGTTTCAATTGACGAAACTTTTGGCGAATAGTATTTTTTGCTCTAATAATATGCTTTTTCAATTGACTCTCTGCTAACGCCATGGTGTCTTGACAAATGACTTGCCGGGGAATGAGACAGGGCCTTAAATAGCAATAAAATTATCAAACCCTAAGCGATACCGTCCTTGGTTGAGTTCACTTTGTTTGTCAATCACTAAACAGGCATGACGTTGAGTGTTCCAGCACTTGGCACACAATTCTGTAAACATTTGAAAGGTCATATCCGGATTCACATGTTCATTATAAATGTGACGACTGTTCCTCTCGTCCTGACGAAATAAAACAATGACATTGGCATTGTCACGAATCAACTGTTTGGACATTTTAGAATACGTTTGCCCAAGATAGAAACAATCGATATGTTTGTGACGACCCATGCTGAAATAGCTTTGAATGATGCCTTGACGTTCAGTGGATACATCATCGAAAATCATGAGTGAATCAGGCTTTACCTCATCCGGTGAAATCACATTTTCTTGCATGGAAAATGTAAAATAACCCATATTCTCTTTTTGTAATCCAGACATGACTTGATCCAGAAACACGTAGAGGGGTTGGTAGAGAGATTTTGCAAAAATATAAATATTTTGAAAACGCAGACCATTGGGCGCTGTAATGAGCGTTAGCAAAAGATTAGTCTTTCCACAGCCGGAAGGCCCCACAATGATGCAGCGAATGGAAGATGGAAACAGTGAACCATGACGTTGTTCACGTGATGAGGGACAGAGATGGGAAACCATGTCCCCCACGGGGAATGACTCTTGCTGCTTAATAATCTTCATTTCAACTAAGGCTTAGACAGGCTAGCAGGCTGTCTATATACAGGACACCGAGCCTTGTCATAGAAACAGTAGACTGGTACTACAGGTTGACGATGGATGTCTTTGGACGTGCGTTGATGGCCAAAGCTAGGCCTGTCCCCATACATGATCCTAAACAAGAAACAGATCCTGCTAATAAACACTATGTGGATAGGTCAGTAGTGCCACGCACAAAACAGGGAGATTATGACTTTAAGGGAAAGCGGTTAACCCATGTAAAACATCCTCAAGTGTCTACAGACGTTACTACGAAAAAGTATGTGGATAACAAAGTGTATGAGTTTTATGACAAAGTGCCCCAGCTTACGGTGAATGGCTATAGCGCTAATCACCATCGGATTATTCACGTGGAAGACCCACAAGACGAAGACGATGTTTGTACCAAGCGTTACATGACCTATGAAATGAAAAGGCTTTATAAATGTATCCCATCTGTATTTTTAGTGTATCTGACAAATGAAAAACCTGTGATTGACAGAAACCATTTATCGTTAGTCCATGATCAACACTTGACCTATGTGCTTGCTTCGGGTTTAAGCCACTATCGATTACACTATGATGGAACCATTCACATCAAATATGCCATACCTGATGAGAACCATTTACAAATAAAGATAAATGGTCATAGGATGTTGGTCCATAACCATGAAATGGTCAATGCTGGTGACGAATTATCCTTTCACCTCATGTTGACATGGAATGAAAAGCAAGCGGGAAAAACCATAAACGATTTCCCACTTTATGTGGAATTGGAATATACAGCCATGAAATAACCATCTGACGTTAGTTGTGATTTAAACTTTCTTGTGAAAGGTTGTTGGTCATTATCATCATGGTGAAACAAAGGTATGCAGTGAGAAAGACTAAAAAAAGGACTTTGTCCTTGGCAAAGCCTGGGCTTACAACATTCGAGGACAAGCCCTTGCGAAAGAAAAAAAGAAAAAATAATGTATTGACCATAAGGAAAGCCCTTCGAGCAGCACAGAGACATGTTATTCCAAAACGTCGGCGACAGGTTTCAAACCAAGGGCGAGTGATTCCCGTCCCCAAACGAGCGGGATTTTTACCTGCATTATTTGCCGGGTTGGCTGCTCTAGGTTCACTTTTGGGCGGTGCCAGTGCAGTGGCGAAAACCATTAACGCCGCGCAGCAGGGCAAGCAACAACTCAAAGAGTCAGCGACACAATGAAACGATGGAAGCGATTGCCATGGGGGCTAGAAATGCCAATTTAAAGCCAGCCTTTTATCAACAAGGATTTGGGATTTCACCATTTCGAAATATTAAAAAAAAAAAAAAAAAAACCTCAGCCATAGCAAGACATGCCCTGACGCATCAACAAGTGGAAAGCTATGCTAAACAACTAAAGCTTTCTCATTTTCGAGGTGTGTTTATGCGAAACCAATTACCACCACGACCCTGGAAACAGGAATGTGCTGTTGTCAATTTGGATGATCACCGAGGACCAGGAACGCATTATGTAGCTTATGTCAAAGAGGGATCCATGGTATGGTACTTTGACAGTTTTGGGAATTTGCCTCCGCCCATGGAACTAGTGACCTATTTTGGAAACAGGATCAAGATATATTATAATGTGAAACGTGAGCAAACGTTTAACAGCCAACAGTGTGGACGTTTGTGTTTATTTTTTTTATATAAGACGCTGCATAAGCAAAAACGCCACCAGTATGTCGGCAGAAAGTAAAACGTTTACAGTGCATGGACGTGGACCTGAAGTCAGCCTAGACTTTTACCCGCCTATCGAATTGAGTGAAAAACCCTATGGTTTAGGACTTGTTTCTCTTGAAACGTACAATCGAATATACAACATACGTGAAAATGTGAACAACAAGTTTTACAATGATGATTCTGTGCTCACCCTGAACTCTGGTGGATACACGATCGATGATATTTATGAACACATTTATGTAGTGTTGATCAATCAGTATGGTTTAAAGTCATTTCTCGATGGAACGCACAAGTTTGAACTTGTAGGCAATACTAACACTCATCGCTGCAGTATTTTCTCTACCTTCAACATTGACTTTAAAACACACCCCGATTCCATTGGCCCATTACTAGGATTTAAACTACGTGTGTTGGAGCCCAACAAAAAACATGAATCGGACCATGAAGTGAAATTCATTGAGGACCATCATGTGTCGGTGACGTGTAATATTATTAGCCAAGTGTACACCAATCAAGAACCATCGCATTCGCTTTATGACTTTATTGTGACATCGCCCAATGGGTATATTATTCGTGAAAACCCTCCAGTGGTGCTTTTTCATGCTGTGGCTGTCGATAGTATTAGTAATATAACATTAAGACTGATCAATAGAGATCAACAACTCATTGATCTAGATTCTACCACACCAGTGACTTACAAGTTGGTGCTAAAGCCACTATGAAATTTGTGTATAAAGCAACAACACCGTCTAGGAATAGTGTTAGTTGTTTGCCACGTGAATACACGTTAACATCTCAAGGAAAGCAGATTTTACAGCATTTGGGTTACCACGTCAACCCTCATAATGAATTCTATCCTAGAGATAGCGAACCACATCGAGGAGCAACCAGGAGTGGTAAGAATTGATCTCCATTCCTATCAAGCTCAAACACCTGGACTCAATAACAATGATGAAATTCAATTTGTTATCAACAACCAAGATATTTACACCCTACCGCATGAAAGTGTTATTCAGATTGAAGGTCGGCTCACCAAAGCCGATGGCTCTACACCCACCACATACAAGTTGGCCAACCATGGTTTGGCCTTTCTGTTTTCTGAAGTGCGGTATGTCATTAACGATATCGTGGTGGATAGCACTCGAAATGTGGGCATTTCCAGTGTCATGAAACTATACCCCTCTTATAGTGAGGAAGAAGGTAAAACACTTTGCATGGCAGGTTGGTGTCCTGACTCGACCAATGACTGGATGGTACACACCGATGGAACCTTTACTGGATATTTTCCTCTTAAACTGATTCTAGGCTTTGCTGAAGATCACCAACGCATTGTGGTTAATGCAAGGCAAGTGCTTTATCTAGTGAGAGACAGGAGTGATAATAATGCACTCAAGGGAGCCGACAAGGCCCCCATCGATTCAAAAATTCAACTACAACGCTTGCAATGGAAAGTCCCCCATGTGACCCTTAACGATAGCAAAAAACTGGACGTACTCAAAATGGTAAAGAGAGATATGCCTCTACCCATGGAATTTAGAAGCTGGGCACTCCATGAGTATCCGCTATTGCCCACCACCAACACACACAGTTGGTCTGTAAAAACAGCTCGCTATACAGAGAGACCTCTCTACCTGATCGTGGGATTTCAAACGAATCGCAAGTATCAACAAACCAAAGATGCCACGCAATTTGATCATCTGCAATTGAGAAATGCACGTCTTTTCCTCAACGGAGCCGTGTTTCCCTATGAAGGACTGGATTTGGATTTTTCAAAAAATAAGTTTGGCCCTCTGTACGACTTGTTTTCTAAATTTCGATGGTCGTATTATCAAAAAGAGAACGGCCCCATGCTACTACCCCAAGCGTTTAAGGCAAGAGCACCACTGATTGTCTTTGACTGTTCTTACCTGGAAGAGTCTGTCAAGCCATCCAATATCGATATTCGACTAGATTTTGAAACGCATGACAATGTACCAGCCAATACGACGGCCTACTGTTTGATTATTCATCACAAACAAGTCAACTATTATCCACTGTCCAACCAAGTGACGAGTGTATAAATAACAGGTCATCCCACGTCAAGCCGCTCAGTCATGTCTTGCTTTAAAGCCTCAAGAGACGTCACATCCATGAATTTAAACTCTGAGGAACAACGTTTCAAGACGTTTGCCACATGGCCAGTGCCTTTCATAAACCCTCAAGCCTTGGCGGCTGCTGGATTCTACTATTTAAAAACAAGAGATGAAGTGAAATGTGCCTTTTGTCCCATCATCATAGACCAATGGCAGGAGGGCGATGAACCCATGCAGGAACATCAGCGCTGGTCACCCACCTGCCCCTACCTGTGCAGAATGAAAGTGGGAAATATACCCTGTCATTCAAGCTATCCCTCACTTGTGTCTCTGGGTGATGAAAATAAAACAAGTTACGATACATGTGGGCCGTATGGTATCCATGGTGCTTCGGTGAGCAGCTCACCATCAAAAACGCCTAGTTTAGAGACATTGGGACATCATCGGTGTTATGGACGTTACAAACACAAGAGACTATATTGTTGTATCAGTTGCTATCGTCCTTATCCTAAAATGAGAAAAGCCTGTAAGACGTGTTATGATAATAAAATGATGTAATTCTTAAATTCTTATTTTTGCATGTCCCCCCTGTCCTACCCTAACCATAATTTGAAACTAGCATGGCAGGTAAGTCCATGTCATGATCACACCTGATCGTCAGTCAGTCGTCAGTTGAACTTGGTCCAGGCAAGCGTCAACATGTTGCGCACACTCATTGTGGATTGCCAAGGGTTTAAAATTGGTGACAACAAATTTATATTTAAACAAGTGGCCATGATCGATTGTACCACGTTTTGGATATCGCAAGCTACGCATTTGCTATTTAAACCACCCCATGCTTTTGATTTGTTGTGTGAAAAAGACCGTAAACAAACCCAGTGGATGGAAAATCATAGGCAACTAGACTGGAATCAGGGAACCATTTCCTATAAATATTTGGACGTGGTCATGAAAGCACACTTGTCCTCGGCCAATGCGGTATTTGTGAAAGGTAATGAAAAACGTCAATGGTTGCAACCATTTTTGGCGTCTTACTGCCAATGTATCGACCTCATGGAGTTGGGCTGCCCCTCCCTGCAAACGCTCATGGATACTTGTTCCTGTGGCAACATTACCCATACAGCCCTATCACATGCGTGGCATCTCTTTCATTGGTTAACCACCCATGCCTGCTGGGAGTTGTTGAACAAAATTATAACTCAAGATTTACCTGTGAATGACGCCAGTGAGATTTCTACAAGCGACGTGTAAACATCTACAGCACGTGATACCATGGAGAAAGGCAATGCTACGGGCAAAGCCATCGGCAAGTTCTTTGTGTGCAAAAAGAAACTAGACAGTTTTACCAAAGAGGAACTCTTGGCGCTGCCCAAGTCGTTCATTTATTATGTGGCTGCCAACGCGGTCAAAGAAATCTGGCAACATGTACCAAAATCATGGACTCAAGACCCTGTGTTGAGTGAATTGCAACCCTGTACGGATTACGATCACCATAAGCAAGTGGCCATGGCAAAAATACCGTCTATGCGTCAGTGTGCGACTTGCCAGCTAGTGAAACTGTATCACGGTCATAAAAGTCCATGTAAAGACTTTGTTGAATCATTCCACGGGTGTCATGGCGAGAAAAAGCAACAACAACAACAAACACAAACATCGTCCACAGAGGAGGAGGAAGACCAAACCTTTTTACCATCGATGGAAAAGGATATGCCAGACCTGTACTGGCAATGGCGTCATTGACAAAGTGATTCAATACCTACCTTTCGAAATCCATCTTCCAGGTTATCGTTTTTGCGGCCCTGGAACTCGTCTCGAAAAACGTTTACAACGTGGTGATGTCCCCATTAATCTTTTGGATCAAGCATGCAAGGAACATGACCTTTCTTATCGCCATAGTTATTCTGGTTTAAGACATGTGGCAGATAAATTGTTATTAAAGAAAGCTAAACAACGTTTCACATCCAGTGATGCCTCAGTGGGTGAAAGGATGGCAGCCCTAATTGTCATGAGTGCTATGAAAGGAAAGTTGATGATGCATGGAAATAAACATTGAGGAGTGAGGAATTGGGATGTGTTTGTATTCTATTTTTCTTTTGTCAATTCACTATGACTATGAAATAAAAACAAAGGTTTACCAGAGCACGATGTTTTGTGTTTTTATTATTTTTAAAAACCATGATGTTGATGGCTGATTTTTTCATTTTACACATTTCACACATTGCCATTTTGCCGATTTGCAATTTACAGTTTTCGAAAACGTTCGTTTCAAGTTTAACGTTTTTGATGATATGGATTTTTCCAGTTTGTTGATGACACTTTTTAAACAATGTCCGTTTGAAGTTTTTGAATTTTCAAATTTCACTTATGGCCATTTCCAGTTTTTAAAAAATGTCCGTTTTAAGTTTTGCGTTTTTGGTGATATGGAGACATGGATTTTCCATTTTGCTGTTTTCACATTTTTCCATTTAGTGTATGTCGAAAGTTGAGATTTGTAAATGATGTTGATGCGAGTGCTTGACCTTGATAATACTGCAATGTGCTGATGCGTGTTTGGAGAAACGTCGAGGTCTACGACTACTGCAGGTAAGACTGTTTTTACAAAAATAATGTCTATTGTCTGCCACATTTCAATGAAAAACGAAACTATTGAAAACAAAATGAGTATATAAGTGACCATTTACCCCCTCCCCACCCACCCACCCTACCTCACCGTGTTTGCTCTGGTCAATCATACACACCAGTTTTCTCTCTCCACTCATACATTCACACCTGTCTTTGGGAACAAACACAACCACTTTATTTATTCCCAAAAGCACATTCTCGACATGCACACTCATCCCAAAAGAACTTTTTAGTTTATCATTTACATTACGAAAAATAATTAAATACTAGTTATTCAAGTTACTAAAAATCTTACTTATTTCATATTTACAAAAAAACTCAACTTTGTACAGCGTTAAAAGAATCACACTATTAAACAATCAAAAAAATTTAAAAAAATAAGGTTGCATAGAACGTTTTAAGAGCAAAAGGTCCAAGTGGGTTGTCACTATTTACAAAATCTACTATTTACAATGGCAGAAACCAATATTTACAAAATACTAAATCTACAAGTTACATAAAGCTATGTCCCATAAACGATTAAACAATGAAATCACACCTTCTCCTCCTTGCGATCATAACCCCAGGGCAGGCTGGTGAGCAGGTCATCAGCCCACACACGCTTGTTATCCATGGAGGCGAGGGTGCGTTTTCTCTGTTCTACAAGATACAAATGATGGTTGCTGGATTGTATCCTGCACTGTGTATGAGACATAGCTTTGCCAGTGCGTAAAACCGCTAGGTAATCGTCTACACGTAGCGATTTTACCACTGCTCTACCTACACCTTTTGCTCTTTTGGCTTCCTTACAATCGAGTGTGCGGTAAGCATACATTTTCGAAGCCAAACCTACGAATTCCGTCATAATGGAATCACCGCATTCATCTTTTAAAACGCCCATTTCCTTCTTGTTTTTTATGGGCAGCTGAAACACGTTGTCAGCGCTATAGCAAGAAGTGTCGAACCAGTCACTATGTTGCCTCATGACGTCATAGGGGTTGCAGTGGCGAATGTGGTAAATGAATGAATCCGTGTCCATATACAAAAGAGAGACGTCCTCAAAATGGCGTTTGGCAAACTCATAGTGGAATCGATACATGACCGATTTAGAAAAGTCTAAAATGACTTGACCCAAGTAAATGGGCTTATCCATGGTCACGCTGGTCTTACTCATTTCAATAGTAGCCAAATCCTCATCGATAATTTTGATCGATTTGAAATTTGGCTTGGCAATGTACCGCCGGGCACCCCACCGCCCCTCCCAGACATTCACCAATTTAATGTCACGGTATTTGCGGACATTCTCCATGGACTTGCCATAGATGCAGTTGTTCATTAATTTAAAAAAATTAATTTCAAACTGCTGTGTTGCCATTTGTCAGTGCTCTGTGTTGAGTCGCATGTATGGCTCAAGCCATGCTTTTTGAGCAAAAGAAATACCCCTGTGGATTTTCTTCAACAC
Source organism: Meconema thalassinum (assembly GCA_946902985.2). NCBI lineage: Eukaryota > Metazoa > Arthropoda > Insecta > Orthoptera > Tettigoniidae > Meconema > Meconema thalassinum. Next base: position 769,028,889 of record OX336388.2, on the reverse strand, counting down.
CAAGCCTTGGGCGAGGCATTGCACCAACATTTGGATATGTAGCACATACCGATTTTTGTTGTAAAGTGTGCCCATGAGTTTTTCAATCTTCACTTTACTGTCAGGGGGAACCATTTGCTCAAGACAGAATGGGAAATCGGCATGTTCATCATAGAAGGATGAGGGATATTCAATATCCACTTCTAGCACATATCCACGGCCTGTTTCTTGGCTAGCCTTGATCACATCAAATTCTGACACTTGTTTGTCTGTCAGCCAAGCAAACTTCCCATAGGGCAAAGGCTGACTCATGGCGTAACCGTACAAATTATTCACGTCATAGTACATTAAGTATGATTCTTGTTTGTCTGGTGAATAATCAGGCATGTAGACATTGTTCGCTTCAGCATGGCGTTGGTTAAGCGACACAAGGCCGCCACGAATGCCCTTTTCAAAAAATAGAACCATGTCTACATCAGTGAGTAAATCCAATTCCACTTGAGTGTATTTCAAAGCGGCATCGAACGAGAGCCCAGGACTCGTATAATAGTGAGCCGGGTCAAGACCGTAAATGTGTTGACACAACTCACGGAATTTTTCAAACACATCAGTGAGCAGCAATACATCCAGTTTTAGGTAATGCAAAGCATATTCACTTAGCGTGTTCATGCCAAACACTCGCCAAACTTGACATGCATGTGCATAGTCTTCATCGGAAACGGTACTGCGTGTTAGTTTCGAGTAAAATTTCTCTTGTGGTGGGAGTTTTCTTTGCTTTAACACGTCCCAGCTATTGCAGAAATCATACGGGAATATACCTTTCCGAATGCACAATTGAAATTGCTAAGGATCATTAAAATGCATTCTAGTATTTTTTAATTCCTCCTCATTCAAGCCATTCACAAGGCTGTCTAGCGAGGATGCCATAAACTTAAAGGAATCCAAAAATCGAATGCTAAAGTCGCTCAACCTCCATGTCAGGGCTGTAAAACGCTCATGGTTTTGGGGAATAATGGTAAACGAGCCCTTGTTGACATGGCCCAATTCACGAATCAAAAACTGAATGTCATAATTTGCCAGATTGTGGAAAAAGACACTGATGAAACGAGGAGCTGGAAAGTTTAAATTGCATTTACTATGCGCAGCTCCACGAAACTCCCCCGTAAATTGCGAGTGGTCTCTGACTTTTTCCTCTCCACTTAAAATAGGCTTTTCACAAATATGGCATGTTGTGGCATGCTCATACTGCTGCCGCTGTTCTGGAGATAGGCTCATGGGTACTGGGTGGTTTAGTAATTCCTGTACATGATCGACCAACTTGACAAGTTCATCCAAGAACCATTTGGCACAATCTGGCCCCTCGCGGTATTTGTAAACGGATTGTGTGGGGTCATAGGCACACACCACATTAAATCCTATGGCAAAGGGTTCATGTTTTTGAATGGATGTGGTTGAGCTGATGGAGGGATCTGGTTCACATCCCGCCATGGGTGTGGTGAGAGCTTCAAAATCTGCATATACCACATAGGGAACAGTGTCACGCTTATGAATGTCCTTAAACTTTAACACAGCCTTGTCCCCTTGTGGCAATATCAATCTCACCGCTTCCTGAGTAATGCAATCTACCCTATGACGTTCCAAAAGCGTAGGGGTTTTAAAATATTGCAAGCAACGGTCACAAATATGTTTTGGACGCTTGTCCTTTGACATTTGACTGCTTAGCAATCTACTCAGGCTTTTAATCAGGCAATAGTGATTCACCTCTCCTACAGATAAATATAAAAGATGAATGTGGTGTCGTTTCGGTTCTTTTGTGGCATAAAAAGGACCCACAATCTCATAATCATCAAGGCCATACACCATGAACGAAAAGTCCTGGTTATCTTGTTCAAACCTATGGATCTCGGTTAAGTCCATAGGGAACGATACTCGAGTTAAATTTAAAGTCTGTTTCAATTCTTCAAACTTGGCCTTGTACTTCCCCGGTCGACAACCATGATGTTGTACCGGCTGCAAATAGGCAGCCACAGACCACAGAAAGCAATCATTGTCATGGTTCTCAATATTGACCGCTGCCTTTTTCGAAGCTATTGCTGGTGGTGTTTCAATAAAGCTAGACCCAGCATTCAACGGGTTGAATTGACAAATGTTGATTTGCAAATAATGAATTTTGTCTAAGGCTAGACCACTCGGTCCTTGTTGCAGTTTATCAAATTTTGATAGCAAGGCATTCACCACGTGGGTTTCATACCACTGTTCCAAATTATGGGCTATGAATAGCTCTTGCATTTTACTGCAAATATAAAATGTCTCTTTATGCTCTACATCCTTCTTTTTATATATGAAATCGCACACCAGTTCTGTATTCACCTTTAAAGCCGTATGCAACCTTTGCGCTGTACAAATTTCAATTTTAAAAATTTCAAAACAAGATTCTAAAAATTCTTTGGGAATCAAACTTTTTCTAACATTGACCACGCGGCCAGAGCACACACGCGATTTGAAACAACTGTTTATGGGTTCCCAAGTTAACGTATTCTCAGCAGTAAAAGACATTATTTTGAAAGAACACTCTCACCTGAGTTTTCAGCTGTAGACTGCTTGACAATGGTTCCACTCTAAAGCCTCTTGGTTTTCAACTGTATTTGCTATAGCAGTGAACCCTTTTTTTTCCAAATATCTAAAAAGAAATAAAATAAACCACCATAAGTATATCCATTCCATATAGTTTATGCCTTTCATAAACAAAACAAAATCAAACAGGTTATATATATAAAAAACAAATCTCACCTTGACGTGTAATGCTTTGCTATATTCCCGTCTCGTGGGCTAGTATGGAAATGGTTTTCTTTTCTATCTTTCTCTTTCTTTAATATATTTCCCACAGACACACGACAGGTAGGCTATACACGTTATCTGCAAACAAATAAATAAATAAAATCATTAATTACCTAATCAATAAATAATTGCATGTATTTATATAAAAATCAATAAATATATAAACAAATAAATAAATAAATACCTACCCCACAACAAGGTTAAGTATTTTCCACCAACACCTAAACTGTTAAACAAGACCAGGGGTTTCATGCAACGCAGTGTGTTCAAAGGTAGTCCACCAAAGTGAGAGTGGAAATGATAACGACATGTCTTTATATATGCTACGTTGCATGTATAATCTTTTTTTCCCACGCTTTGACCATTCTGTTATCAGGCACGTGGACAGCTAACGTCCAAAATGAACACCTGTGCCAGATCAAATTTCACGTCAACTTGCATTTTGTCACGTACGAAGCAAGACAGGATGTAACTTGTTAACAGTTATCGCGCACGTGGACAGATAACGTCCCAAGCGAACACCTGCGGTAGATCAAATTTCACATGAACTTGTATTTTGTCACGTACGAAGCAAGACAGGATGTCACTGGTTTAGCTTGCCTGTGGTTTCACACATGTGTTCACATGCCTTTCGATCTTCCCTGCCACCACAATGCTCAGATTATTTCATTTTCAAGCGTCATCTGTTGTCAAGTCAGATCAACGCCTTCCAATAAGCTCAAATGACCTTCACCTCCTGTAAGTTTGTTTTCTGTACTCGCTTTGACCAACATAGAACCAAGTTCTCATCACCGTTTACACGTCAAAGGTAAAATATCAGAATAACGCACCCTCGCTCTGTCATAAACCGACCCGTCGAAATAGCAATTAATCTATTGAACACAGCCACCGTGGTCAGCGACAGGTTCGTTGAAACACACACACCCAGCAGTATCGTCTCTCTCAACCACCACGCTTCATGAACATTATAAACAGGTAAAGAAAAAGAAACAGTTTTTTTCAACATGTATGGCATTAGGCCCTTTGTGAATTATTTTTTGGAAAAAATATCTACCACACTCGAAGGAGGACGTCACCCCGAGTCCTTGGACCTGTCGTACACGCCCTTAGCGTTATTGGTTCGTGAGATATCTGCAAAAATCACGAAAAACACGTATTTACCCCAAAATCGAGTTTCCAATTTTTATAAAAATATAACGAGTAGTTCATAGCAAAGAGGACGTCTGCCCAAATCCTTGGACCCGTCGTACATGCCTCTAGTGTTATTGGTTCGTGAGATATCGGCAAAATCACAAAAAACACGTGTTTACCCCAAAATCGAGTTTCCAAATTTTTTTAAAAATATAACGAGTGGTCCATAGCAAAGAGGACGTCACCCCGAGTCCTTGGACCCGTCGTACATGCCTCTAGCATACTTCGCGAAATATAGCAAAAAGTTTAAAATCACGTTTTTCCCCCCAAAAAACCGTGTTTCCAGCATTTCACCTTTTCGACACCTACATTCCCGTAAAGAGCACGACGAGACGAAAAAAACGAATCCAAGCACGCCCTCCTAGCATCACTCCTTCCATTCCAAGGTCGCAGGGGCTCACCACTTGCTTTTGTAAGCAGCTCCCGTGTTACCCCACTACTTACAAAACACAATTTTTTTCTCTAGAGACTTGAAATTTATTTTGGGGGTAGAGGGGGTAGGGACCATTGATTTACGTTAAACAATTTTTTTGTAGAGTTCCTAGTTTCCAAAATATAGGATTTTCAAAATTCGAGTGTTTTCAAAAAAATATAAAAATTAAAAAGTTTTATTAAAAAACATAAAGGTCATAAAGACCATTCGTTTGAGCCATGGCACAACGTTCTATCCTGTTTGGTTTTCAAACTATCGCCTATTTTCGAAAACGAAAAATTAAAAAAAAAATTGAAAAATATGATACATGGTCCATAGGAAAGAGGACGTCAGCCCGAGTCCTAGGACACCTCATTTGTCAACATCCGACCATGCGTTTGAGAGATATTAATTATTTTAACTTGTACAGTCTGGTACAAATAAAATGGGTGGGTTAGAAACCGCCTTACCCCCCTACTCCGGCTGTATCAGTATATGCAGTTATTGTCAGCCTGCGGGCGTGACACTGTGTCACTATCATCGAATGCAGTATTAGTCCGTCCAGGGGGCGTGACGTTGGAGCATCATCACTGCAAAGTATTATTCCGTCCAGGGGACGCGAAACTACAGTATATCACCGTAAACGCAGTCTACGAGCATCCCTTGAGGGGAAACGCTGTATCACATCGTATAGCCAGTATCCGACAGCCCGAGGGCGTCGCTGTATCGACAACCACCGTGCATCCGTAAGGAGTGGCCGATAAGTATTATTATAGTATCGCCGTGTGGAGAATTAGGAAAATCCTAATACAGGATCTAGTTCCGCCAGTATACATTTTACAGTGAAAAGTTCAGTAATTACAGTCAAAGTAGGCTGCGATCTTAGAAGACAGGCGATAGGTATTCAAAATATAGTCCAATTAAACGACCGAAATATCGTAACGTTTTGAAGTACCATAACAGCGAGATAAACATTCTATCAACGTATAAGAACCCGATCAGGGTCGGACAAAATAAGGTTCGCATAGGGTTCTGGAAAAAATAGGAATTCGAGGACAGAATAAGCAGAAAAGAGAAGTAAATTCGAGACATTGTTTCAAGGAAACAAACGAACTATAAAAAGCAGTAAGTTACGAGGAGTATTAGATGCGAGAAATAATAGGTCACCGATAGATTATCTGGGAGACCGTGAATAAGACAGACTTTCACTAGACAACTAATAGGGTCTAGAAAGAAGCGGTTCGAGCTAAATAATAATAATAGCCGATCGTCAGGAAACCGGATTCGAAGAAGTACCAGTCCAGGAGGAGGTAGATGGTTCGAGACTTTCATATTGGTTAGAGAGGAAGCCGACATTTACGAATTTCACCCTTGGAGACGGGAAGTAAAGAAATCACGTGTGAGAGGCATAATAAAAGCCTTAGTGATTAGAATCTGTGTAGTGTAAATATATCAAATTTGTGTTAAATAGTAATGTTTTAGTGATTTTATTGTGTATCATAGAAGAATACACCAGTGTAATTTAAAATGTTATCTGTGTTTAATGTATATGAGTTATATGTGTATCAAGATATGTCAGTGTATGAAATGAATATGTGCAATATGGATTAATTACACATTGTGGGCGAGTTGAAACATCGTTGGAAAGCACGGTATTAGACCGTCTGAGCATGTAAGCAACTATTTTCGTTATGTTTTGTGTTGGGGAAGTGCTTGTGTACAATCCACCTGAGTTTGAGAAATAGGAATGTTTTTGAATAACAAATAACAGAATAAGAGCGCGGTCTGAACAAATAAAAATTGAGATATTATAAAATAATTATGAGAAATGAATAAATCCTTTAGAGGAAAAGTATGAGATAAAATATCAGTGTATTTGATAAAGGTTATAGAAGCAAGCGTAATAATAATAATAATGAAAAGTATATAAATGAAGATTAATTTGAATTATATGAAAGAAATAGCTTTTGAGCTTTTGTAAGGAATAAAGACATGATATGAATACATGTTCTTAAAGTATAGTGATTATTGTCACGGGAGAGGATAAATATAAAAAAAAATTGAGATATAAATCAAATGTTGATGTTGAATTTATCAGTCCTTTGGAAGACGCTAGGCTTTAAAGTAATGTATAGCGCAATGTCGCGCATTAAAGTAAATTGTCACGCTAGGAAGGCGGTGAATCTAAATATACTTGGTAAATTAATTGTGAGGGACAGTTGATTGCGGTAATTGAGCTATGATAAGTCCTCCAGTATGGGATTGGTTCCCGAGGCCATGTGTGTTGTATTGTATTGAATAATAGGGAGCGTATTTATTGTATTGATGAGCGCAGATTAGACCGAGGTCTGAATTGTTGTAAGTCCTCCAGTATGGGATTGGTTCCCGAGGCAGTTGAGAGAGTCGAACCTAGACTCGTATAGTTGTGGAAGCCCCTAAATATCGTCGTTGTATTGAATTATTCATACCCATCAATGATGACACTTCATAATTAATAAATGCCAAGGTTACGAAAGTGGTCTATGAACCTATATAATGTTGTTAAAAAATGAATGAAAGAAACACCAGGTCTGTTCAAAGAACTGTGGAAAGGAAATAGCTGTTTTAAAAGCATGAATGTAGTGGTCTCGAGAGGTGACACATAGAGCCTCCCCTCCCTGGCCATAAATCACATCAAGTGTTAAGGTCTGACCGCTCGCTATTGAAAGGCGGTAGGTCGGAGAAGACCGTCTGTTTAAGTAATAATATACCATGAGTGTTTATAGTTTGTTAATGACCCGGGATTCGAACCGAGGTTCTTAAAGATAAAGTACCGCTTGCCAGTTCAGATCGTAGCTTTCTTATGTGATAATGGTCTTTTAAGACAAATAAATAAAAATCCCTAATGTAATGTTGTATGGATGTAGGATTTCACGAGTTCAATGAGGACAATTAGATTCCGGGAGTAATCATAATTTTTGACTTTGTTCAAGTAGTCTTCGGTAATTCTGGAGTACACAAGTATTTTCCCGATCACTGTAGTGAATTTGTTAACTTGAGAGAGATGGTAACATAAGAACATTGTGAGATGCCCAAAAAATTTAAGTACAGAAATAACAATTACTTTAAATACAATTATATATTGTTTTGAATATAAGAAACTCATAAAATAGATATTGAGGTGCGTAAAAGAATGACACCGCTTATATTGAAAGGTATCGAGCCATTGGAGCTCGTGATTATATTGAAAATTTAAAAGGGATACTTTATGGAAGTGAAAGGAAATATGAGTTTGTTGGTTTGAAGGATACCATGTTTTTTAATATGATATTTGTTTGATTTTATGTGTTCCTTGTTCACTTTGAACAAGTTAGAAGGATTGGTCAGTAGTTGATTTGTTTCATTTGTTTGTAGCGCCATAATTTTAGTTAATTAAATGTTTTATAATAGGAGTTGATTTTATTTTTATTTTTGGAAGTGTATCCTCTATTTAATCCAAAATGTGTAAGTCACAGAGTGGGAGAACGTACCAAAACCCCGAAAATCCCGATTTTAGCATTTCTGGCATACTGTGATTTGCATATTTCTTACTAAAAGGGCACAGTATATGAAGTTTATGGAAGAAAGATGTGTAGTATTGAGATGAATATTTTAGTGCAGATTAATAACACGAAACACGAGTATGTATTATTGTTATTTGGGTTAGTCGTGCATAGTATTTCTAAAGTTATCGTATTTATTAATTGAATTGGGAAAACAGAGCCGTAATTAGTGTAATTGCTCACTACGATGGTTCACTTGGAAGGTAAAACTATTAAGTTGTGAATTTAATCTAGAGAAATACTTTTTAAGAAAGAGAATGAAGGAGAGAGAAAGCTTCAGGCAGATCTTGCAGAGATCTAAGCTAAATATCGTGCTGGACGTGATAGTGTATATTATGTAAATATGGATAATATAATAATAATTTTAATAAGTTAATAATAATTTAATTTTAGAAGTAAAATAAGTGTATTATGTAGGGTGAGAACTGTAAACAGCGATTTTGAAGAGAATGATATCACGAGTAACAGCTGATTGCTACAAGCTGTGTCATAAGTCATTGACAAGTTTTTAAGAATTTAAATACTGTATTTTTGATATTTTTCATGTAACAGTTTAATATGAGTGAGAAAGACTTAGTTGTAGTCCAAATTCCTTCTACTTAGAAATTATCCACAGATAGATGATATATCAAATTTAATTTGAATTTTAGTTTTGTTTCGAATTTTAATTTGTGTCAGGGACATTTTATGTAGTGTCTATTGTTGAATAAATTTACAAGCACTGTTTTTGTTTGCTTGTCCGTTTTATAGAAACTGATAATCTTTTCATTTGGTGATCGACATCCAATAGTACTACTAGTTAGATACTGGCGCCCGCTTCGACTTTAAGACCGTTCACCTTCAAGATCCGAGAATCTTGTCCTACCTTATTGATCATTAGGATCTTGTAAGTAACTAGTTAGTAGTACTGTCGTATGACCGGTATGCACCGATAGTTTCCTAGTTATTCACGTAGTAGGGAAGTGTTGGTTTATCTAGCTGGGTATCAACGCCCTGCAATCCGTACCATCTCAGCGGATAATAGGTGGTGGCTATGCGGAATTCGGGTACATTACGGTATATTGGCTTTCACGGCCAGCAATTTGTCTAGGTATGTGCCGTGTCTTGTGTGGGGTTTCGCCTGACACCAAGCTGGCTATTGGTGTCCCCGCTTGGACACCCACAGGAGTAGCGAACTGCGCGCTACCTCCCTTTTTATGAAGTTCATCTGCGCCTCTTTATTGCAAGAACTAAAATCTCAAGCAGCCATAACCTCCCTATGAATACTTCCAAAAAGATGGTATATTGGCTTTCGCGGTCAGTGAATTAAAACTCAGCAATTTTTCTAGGTTTGTGCCGTGTCTTGTGTGGGGTTTCGTCTAAGACACCAAGCTGGCTCTCAGCGGGCTCTTGGTGTCCCCGGTCGTCCACTGGCCGTGAAAGCCATTGTACAGTACCATCGTTTTGGAAGCCTTCATAGGGAGGTTATGGCTGCTTGAATATTTAGTTCTCCCAGTGAAGAGGCACAGGTGCGCTTCATAAAACGGGAGGTTGCGCGCAGTTCGCTACTCCTGTGGGGGTACAGGTGGGGACACCAAGAGCCCGCTGATGAGCCAGCTTGGTGTCCTAGGCGAAACCTCACACAAGACACGGCACAAACCTAGAAAAATTGATGAGTTTTATCAAAGGTTAGTTATTGTTACTTTAAGGGGTGGAACAGCGAGGTCATCTGCTCCTAAAGACACAAAGTTTACACATTTTCTTGAATTGACAGGACTATTTCACTGTTGTGATGTGATTTGTAATTCGTGTTTATAGTCGAAATCATCTCACTTTTCACTAAAATGTAAGGTATTTATCCCTTGAATACCGACCGCGGTGGCTACGCTCGCTAAAGCGCAGCGTAAGGCCATGGGACCATGCTCTCTGCTGAATCAGTAGACACGTGGGTTCGAGCCCCAACTTCAGCCATCCTTGAAATGGTTTCCCGTGGTTTCCCCATATTCAGCACCAGGCAAATCCTGGGACGGTACCTTCTGACAGGCCACGACCGCTTCCTTCCACTGCCCAGTTTCATTCATCTTCAACCATTCCATCTCTCATTCCGGTACGTAGGTCACCCTATTTTTCACCACCTAACACTTGACCCAGGTATGCAATTTTCCTACATTTGTTGGTGGTCAGTAGCTCTCGTTGAGAATTTGCCCTCTGCAGTACCTGGTCATTGGATGCATGATCTATCTAAGGGACTTTCAGCATCCTTCTATGAAACCACATTTCCAGAGCTTCGAGCCTCTTAATGATGGACGATTTCATAGTCCAGGCTTCCACTCCATAAAGCAAAATGGACCAAAGAAAACATTTTACAATACGCTGTCTTAGTTTTAAATTTATGGCATCATCGCACAATAAAGGTCTCATTTTCTTAAAAGGTGATCTTGCTATTTATATACGGGTCTTAATTTCAAGATCTGGACTCAAATCCTCTGGCAACCAACAACCAAGGTACTTAAATTATCAACTTGTTGGATATGTTGTCCTTTCAGTGTTAGAATTTGTTAGAGATGTGTAAATGTGTTATACCGGTGCAGTGGCCAGCAGGTGCACTAGTGAGAGATTTTGTAATTGAAAAGGAGTTTGCGTGTATTTAAATAGTGTAGTGGGGTTTGAGTTGTTGTTTAAGTTAATTTAGTTGTGTATATGGGGTGATAGCTTAGGAGTAAGCTCGTTCTATTTTCCGACAGCTCGTACAGTTGTTATCATCATTATGGTAGCAAAACTTAGTTTAATATGCTACGAGCATTTCCTGTATACTGTGGAATAGTTTATTATGATTTAATCAACAATTGTACTGCTCCTTGATTCCAAAATAATAGGAAAAATACTGTAAGTTTTGACGGAGAAAATTCTTTATTTACATGCAGCAGCGTGTCCATTTCCTTAGTTTTAAAGTTGTAAGTGGTGGAGTTTGCAAAATTATCTCATCTTCACTCAATAAGTTAGTGAGTGAGTAGGTTAAGTAAGTAAGAAAGTAAGTAAATAAGTAAGTAAGTAATTAAGTATGTGGGATACTTCTGTTACTTAGGAAGCAAAATAACCAGTGATGGACGAAGCAAAGAGGTTATAAAAAGTAGGTTGGCTCAGGCAAGGAAAACATTTCTACAGAAAAGGAATCTGTTGGCATCGAATATAGATTTAGGTATTATGAAATTATTTTTGAAAGCCTTTGTCTGCAGCGTAGCACTATATGGAAGTGAAACTTGATTTATTGGTGCAGCAGAAAAGAGGAGAATTGCGGCGTTTGAAATGTGGTGTTATAGGGGAATGATGAAGATCAGATGGGTAGATAGGGTTACAAACGAAGAGGTATTAAGACGTGTGGGAGAGGAGAGATGTTTCTGGTGACTGTTAATGAAGAGAAGAGATAGGTTGGTAGGACACTTACTAAGTCACTCATGAATAACAAGCTTAGTTATGGAAAGAAGGGTCGAGGACAAGAACTGTAGGGCTAGACCAAGGTTAGAATATGTTAAACAGATTACCTCGGATGTAGGGTGTGGTAGCAATGTAGAGATGAAATGATTAGCTCAGGACAGGGAGGCACGGAGTGCTGCATCAAGCCACTCAAAAGACTGAAGACTCAAACAACAACAACAAGTAAATGAATAAATAAAATAAGGAACGAAAGGAAATTAATTAATATGATGATAATGATGATGATGATGATTGTTGTTTTAAGGGGCCTAACATCTAGGTTATCGGCCTCTAATGGTTTGGGTGATAGTGAAAGATGAGTTGAGAATGAAAACTATAACTACTACTAACTACAATCTTACATGCCGTACTAGAAGGAGAAATTGAGAACAAATAAAGGATAAGGCAAATAAAAGACAGGAAGAAAGGAAATGCCCTCAACCCTCGAAGACTGAGGATTGAGGGACTTGGAAGGAAGGGGAGCCATGAAAGGCAGATGGGTCAGGGAAAGATTAGAGGGCCCGCCCCAAGGTGAGAGATAAAACGGGACACAACGGACCCAGCTCAGGAATCCCTTAGGGTAGCCAACTCCCAAGCTCACCAGCAGTGCACCCTTGAGGGTGTAGCACTATCCAAGGTGCACCAGAAGTGATGGGGCTACATACACCCTGCCTCCTAGAGGGCCTTGAGCAGAAGGCAGGAGATAATGAAAAGAAAAAGAAGGCTGACCCCTCGAAGAATGAGGGTATCAGGAAAGATGAGACAAGGGCCAATTAAGGCGGGAAATTGAAAGACTCCCTTGGACTCGATACCCTAATACCGTCGGGGTCGGAAAAGAACAAGAGTTGACGAAGGAAGGTCGACAGGAAAGAAGACAGAGAGGAGCCCGGCACAAATAAGTGGAAGCAATGCCGGACTCGCCAACCCACGTCCCACTAGATGTGAGCCCCTGGGGGGAGTTAATTAATACCAACAAGGGTTATATTGTCAATGAAATTGTGTAACATCTTTTGTGTATCCCTGATTATTTTATAAATCGTCAATCCTAAATAATGGAGGGATGGGGATCCCCTGGACTAATTCCCCTAATATAGTTTTGCTATATCTGGAGTTAACCTAGAACCTGCTGCATGGGAAAGTGGATGAGGCATTGCGTGCTATCGTCAGGGAAGGTGTGTTGGATTGTTTACATGCATATTGCATGAGTCAGTCGATTGAACGGCAGGAGATAGCACCTATTCTGCTGGACTAATCTTCTCGCGGTGAGACTTAACTAGCGGTATAGAATCAATAGTGCAATTACCCTCACTTGTGTACACTCACTTCCCAGTGAACATGGATACCAGTGAACATACAGTTCCTTTACTAAGACCTTAATCCCTAAGGAAGAAAATTGAAATATTGAGGTTCATTCAGAATGTAGAACCCAGGTAACTATACGTCTTGTAATCTTCTGCGTTTATTTTGTTTCAAAGGTGCTGTAAGGCGGCTTCGGTGGCGTAGTTGGTAGCATGCTAAGCTTCTATTCCCAAGATCGCGGGATCAAACCCTGATGAAGTCGTCGGGTTTTTTAAGAGCGTTAAAATCCCTCAGTGTGCCTTCCTTTGGAGGGGAAGTAAAGCCGGCGGCCCCATGTCGTATAGGCCTATGTATGGCATGAAAAAGAATCTTCCACTAACTACACTTGAGGAAGCAACAAGATGTTCAGTAAAGAACTTATAGCATACTTTCTCCTAAATGCATGGGTATTGTTATAACTCTTTTGAAGGGGTATAATTGAATGTTGGTTGTAGTAGCTTGCTGAAATACAACGTGCTATACGGATATTGAACATGAATATGAGGTGCCCTTTGTTAGTGCTACCTCTGTAAAAAAATCATTCAATTCGGTTTCACCGTGTTTGAATTGATATGGGGAATCGATTCGCACACATACTTGGCCGCTAACTGCAAACTATTGGGCGGATGACCTTGTAGCTTGGTCAAAGAACGCTTCTCACATAAAGGTATGCTGTTGCAATATGTGGTAGAGATCAGATGATTAGTTTGCTCGTAATTTGATTTTAGCTTTTCACATTTGGGTGGCCACCATTACGTTTCAGTCAAGATGGCGGTGATATAAATCATGACACTGAGGTGCCCTTTGCTAGTGCTACCACTGTACCAAATATTGTTCAATTAGGTTTAACCGTGTTTGAATAGATAGGGGGAATCAATTTGCACACATACATGGCCGCCATCCGCAAATTATTGGGCTGATGACCTTGTAGTTTGGTCAAAAGTTTTTTTTATACGTAAAGGCATAATGTTTCAAAATTTGGTAGAGATGGGATAATTATGTTAGTCGTAATTTGATTTAAGCTTCGAACATTTGGGTGGCCGGCATTACGTTTCCGTCAAGATGGCGGCGATATAAAACATGACATTGAGGTGCCCATTGCTTATTCTACCTATGTACCAAATTGCGTTCAATTCGATTTCACCGTGTTCGAATTGATAGGGGGGGGGGGGGGACAGACATTCAGAGTACACACACTTAGACACACAGACTCACACACACACACACACAGACAGACACACATTTTTTGGCCCTGTGTTGATCTCATAAGTCTACTTGAATTTTTTGCAAAAATCGAAAGTAGGCTAAAAATGTGTAGGTTAGTTTGATAACGCTATGTTAGTTCCAAGGTTTGCCACCAGGTGATGGCTGCAATGGCATCTAGTAGCCAAGTCCACAGCTAGGTGTCATGGGCGGAAATATTTGGTAGCAAAAGTGGGAACTACTTGAAAACTTGATCTTCTGCAGTCTTTCTACCTGAATCACATATAACACACACTAATATAGCCATCATAATTAACAGCGGTTATCAGAAAAATTCTACACACACCCAAAGTACACGAAGCTACATGACCGCGTTGTCGCAGCCCCTAAACTAAGGAACCAACCCACCAAAGGCGCTTTACAAAAGTGAAACGATCTTGAGCTTACGTACAGATCCATGCTGTAACTTGTCAATAGAGATAACTGTTAACAGTACGTAATCAAATAATTACCTTTCAGTCGGTCTATACTTTAATGAACCCAATAAAATTTGACTGGGAGTAGGCTACTGGTAACAATTATGTATCGCACTTTCCAACCTGCAACTGGTGAGTTAGCCGTGGTCGTTACGGCATGACTGCTGGCAGTCGCTCACATCCGGGAGGCGAGGAGGCTCGAATCCCTCCGCCGGCAACCTTGAAGATGGTCTTCTGTGGTTTCCCATCTTCCTTCCAGGCAAATGCCGGGGTTGGTCCCTAACTATAGGCCACAGCCGCTACCTTCCAACTCCTCGTCCTTACATTCAAACTTTCCTCCCCAGACAACACTCCATACGCGACGGTACTTGTATCTCACCCATTGGGTGCCCGCCTCGAAGCAGCTACAAAACTGGCGAGCCGACACCCCCGGCACTAAAAGCCATACGTAAAAAAACTGCATAAAGTATCAAAGACTAATAGTACACTTTTACACTGAGATGCACTTACCAATTATTATAAGACACGTTCTCATCGCCAGGTGATAATCATTAGATACTGTTCACTTAAATCTTTGAATTTGTCATCTGGAGGATTTGAATGAGTTTTTAAATTGTATTGACTACGTCTTCAGTAAATAATTCATGATGAAAATCGATGAAATTCAATAAATGTAAAACAAAAATAATGGAACTCATCCAACAGAATCGGTAACCGCTATTGACGTCATATTGGCCGATGAAAAGCTAAAGGAAGTAGGAGTCTTCTACTACTTTGGTAGCAAAATAACTGGTGATGGACGAATAAATAAGGATGACAAGTTAGTTGGCTCAGGCAAGGAAAGCTTTTCTAGAGAAAATAAATATGTTGCCACCAAAACGCTAGGATAGAATGCGAGTGTTCTATCTTCAAATATACTGAATGCTCTTTGTGCTTATGTCGGTATACATTAGTTGAGGATGCATGTGTTCTATGTTACTTTCATTTTCTGGCTAGCTGATGTCACCTATGAGAAATTTGTCGAGAGAGACTGACATTGTTGGTCATTTTCCAGTAAATTCAACATTTCGAACTCGTTTATCTCAGAACTAGCTAAAGTGGATATGGAACGCTTGCATTATAACCTAGCGAGTTAAATTTAGGTATTAGAAAGTCATTTTTCAAGCCATGGTTCGGAGCGTGGCGCTGTATGGAAGTGAAACATGGACTGTTCGCGCAGAAGAAAAGAAGTGTATAGAAGCATTTGAAAGGTGGTGTTACAGGATAATGATTTGTGGAAATTTGAAGCTATTCTTTTTTCAGTGTTGCCTATAGAAAATGTATTTTGCTGCTTTTCAGTCGGTCAACACATTTGTGCCCAATGAATTGGGTGGGGTACAAATTATAAAAAAGAAACTTTGCGAGCCTTACAGTAGTCGCATATGATGTCTAACATCTGACAGAGAAGAAACCTCACGAGAAATTGTTGATACTCAGGTATTTTATAATCTTGTTGGCACAAATATTAATCTATTGTAAAAGAGAGTGTTTTACAGATATTGTAGTTTATAATACGGAACTCATTTTATTAGATGATTTGTATCTTCCACCAGCACTAGCCTAAATAAAGAATACGATATGGATCAACTAGATTAATAGACGCGAGACCGCTCATAACCTTAAATTCCTTATAAACAGGACCTCTTGATTCACAGACCAACACGTAATTTCATATGGATTCTGTTAAAATGAGTCATATTGATACGATTAGCAGCAGAGTATCAAGAAGGCAGTGCGAGAGTAGAAATGAGTCATATTGGTATGATTAGCAGCAGAGTATCAAGAAGGCAGTGAGAGAGTAGAAATATCAAGTAGGCAGTGAAGAAGAAAAGGGAGTCTTGGAATTGTTATGTATTATTAGTGTGTAAATAAAACAGATTTTTGTGTGTTGATGAATGTCCAGGAGGGATACGATCCAGCTGGCAGTGCGTCTTACACACTTTCGTTCGATCCACTTCTGTCCCATTTTTCAAAATAACTCCCACAAAAATATCCAGCAACCGAGTGGAAAGATGTTACACATCAACAATAAACACAATTCTGGAAAAAATGACATGTATTAGTTAATTATCAAACTTAAATGGGCAATTTAGGATTACGCGTTTCGACCCTCAAGTGGCCATCATCAGATCCGGATCACTGTGTCCAGGGTGGCTTCGGTGGCGTAGTTGGTAGCATGCTGAGCTTCTATTTCCAAGATCTCGGTTGGGGATTTGCACTACAACCCTACAAAATTCCAATGCAATCCGTTAAATGGTGTCGAAGTCCATTAACGTAGGACAGATATACATTTCCATTTTTAAGTATAAGATTACATGAAGATTATTGTGTAGGTGTAGTATTCAAACTTCTATCGCATGATTAGAACACAAGAAGAGAAAATCAGGTTTTAAAATTTCGCAGAGCTGCTATCTTGTGGTTAGGAAAGCAATTGAAATACATTAGATGCCAGTAGATTGAAAGTTCTATAGGCATTTACCATACCAAGTTTTACTTCACTCGGATGGTTAAATCGCGAAAAACGTCCATGTGAATATTTATACTTCGCGTCGCCGCCATGTTGGATTTGTGATCACCGGATTATTTAAAGTCCTATAGGTGAACTTAAGTTCATAGCCCGTATGAACATACAACAAATCAATTTGATTTCTATCATAGATAATTACATAGTGAGAACCGTCTAAATATTTCGGTTAGTCGCAATTTTGGATGTTATATGTAGGCCATAGAGTTATATAGCCTACTATTAGAAGGCGATTTTTGCGTAAGTTCACTTCTATCGCATGATTAATACACGAGAGGTAACATTTTAATTTTAACAAGATGTTCAGTAAAGAATATATAGCCTACTTTCTCCTAAATGCATGGGTATTGTTATAACTCTTTGTCCTTTTCAAGGAGTATAATTGAATGTTGGTTGTAGTAGCTTGTTGAAATACAACGTGCTATAGGGATATTAAACATGAATATGAGGTGCCCTTTGCTAGTGCTACCTCTGTAAAAAAAATCATTCAATTCGGTTTCACCGTGTTTGAATTGATCTGGGGAATGGATTTGCACACATACATGGCCGCTATTTGCAAACTATTGGGCTGATGACCTTGTAGTCAGTCATAAGATGCTTTCCACAAAAAGGCATGTTGTTGCAAAATCCGGTAGAGATCAAATTATTAGGATGGTCGAAATTTGATTTAACTTTTTAACATTTGGGTGGCCGTCATTCCGTTTCCGTCAAGATGGCGGCGATATAAAACATGACACTGAGGTGCCTTTTGCTAGTGCTACCTCTGTACCAAATTTCGTTCAATTCGGTTTCACCGTGTTTGAATTGATAGGGGGAATCGATTTGCACACATACTTGGCCACCATCAGCAAACTATTGGGCTGATGATCTAGCACTTTAGTCAGAATATGCTTCCCACATAAAGATTTGTTGTTGCAAAATTTGGTAGAGACTAGATTATTAAGTTAGTCGTAATTACATTTTAGCCTTTAACATTTGGGTGGCCGCGATTACGTTTCCGTCAAGATGGCGGTGATATAAAACATGACACTGAGGTGGCCTTTTCTAATGCTACCTCTGTACCAAATTTCATTCCATTCGGTTTCACCGTGTTCGAATTAATAGGGGTAATCGATTTTGACACAAAGATGGCCGCCATCCACAAACTATTAGGCTAATGACCTATTAGATTTGTCAAAGGATGCTCCCTTCATAAAGGTATGTTGTTGCAAAATTTGGTAGAGTTCGGATGATTAGGTTAGTCGTAATTTGATTTAAGCTTTGAACATTATGGGTGGCCGCCATTACGTTTTCGCCAAGATGGCGGCGATATAAAACATGACACTGGGGTGCCCTTTGCTAGTACTACCTCTGTACCAAATTTCGTTCCATTCGGTTTCACCATGTTCGAAATAATAGGGGCAATCGATTTTCACACAAAGATGGCCGCCATCCGCAAACTGTTAGGCTGATGACCTATTAGTTCGGTCAAAGGATGCTGCCCCCATATAGTTATGTTGTTGCAAAATTTGGTAGAGATCGGATGATTAGGTTAGTCGTAATTAGATTTAAGCTTTGAACATTTGTGTGGTCGCCATTACGTTTCCGTCAAGATGGCGGCAATATAAAACATGACACTGAGGTGTCCTTTGCTAGTGCTACCTTTGTACCAAATTTCGTTCAATTTGCGCTCACCGTGTTCGAATTGATAGGGGGGGGGCAGACATTCCAAGTACACACACTCATACACACACTCATACACACACACACACACAGACTCACACACACACAGACAGACACACTTTTTTTCGCCCTGTAGTGATCTCATAAGTCTACTTTCATTTTTTGCAAAAATTGAAAGTAGGCTAAAAATGCGCAGCCCGCCAACTTGATGTTATGTGAACAATTGAACTAAATTAGATGTCAGTGCATTACAATGTGTATAAACATTTACTGTAACATATTTCATTGCGTTCTGGTGGTTAAATCGCGATAAGAGTCTATCGATATGTCTCACTTTCGCTTGTCGCCATGTACTTTACAGATTTTTGAAAGTCTCATAACTGAACTTCTAGTAGTACCCTTTATCACCGTTCTAAATATCAGGGTGATGTCAGTAAGTGTTTCGGAGATATAGAATGCCGGTGAAATATTTCGCACAGGTGCCATTTTCAGGTTATCTAGTTAATTGAACTTTATTAGGTGCCAGCGCATTACATTGTGATCAAACATTTGCTGAACCAAGTTTCATTGCGTTTGGATGGTTAAATCGCGAGAAAAGTTTCAAATTCGATTGCCCGCCATGTTGGTTTTGTTGTTAACAGGTTTTTGATATTCCTACAGGTGAACGTGTAGTAGTGCCTACAAAATTTCAGGGTGATATCAGTAATAGTTTCGGAGATATGGAATGCCGGTGAAATATTTCGCACAGCCGCAATGTTGGATAGGTGAGACGTAATGACATTTGAAGGGCACGGTCGGGGTGGGCCGAAGTAGCACTATGACCCTACCGAGTTTCATTGAAATCGCTCCATCCGTTTATAAGTTATTAGGGGGGCGCCCTCACACACACACACACACACACACACACACACGGACAAACGGTGATCTCATAAGCCTATTTTTTTCATAAAATGAAAATAGGCTAAACAATATGGCACAATATACTGTATCCCTCCCTATATTATTCTGCTAAGGCCCCATTCCAGTTTTGTACCGAAAATAAGGTCCCATTAACACCAACCTACTCATATGGGGTGCCTACAGGTTCAGCATAACCCAATGCGTAAGCGAAACGCACTCGCTTACTCTTTTAAATCCTCACAATTAAATGAAAAAATGAAAATCCACAGCCTGCTTCCAGTCTCCGACCGGGTCAGGAATGGAATGAATGAAGCCCCCATCTAGCGGCGAGGATATGAACTGTGCCGGCTGCCGAGGCCTGACGCACTCCTCTGGGGCAATGATGAAATGAATGACAGATGAAATGAAATGATACTGGAGAGTGTTGCTGGAATGAAATTTTGACAGGGAAAACCGGAGTACCCGGAGAAAAACCTGTCTGCCTCCGTTTTGTCCAGCACAGATCTCACATGGAGTGACCGGGATTTGAACCACGGACCCAGTGGTGAGAGGCCGGCGTGCTGCCGCCTAAGCCACGGAGGCTTAAAAAATCCTCACAATTAAATAAATACCTTAAAACATGTATATTTACAATGAAATAATGAAAGAATGCAACACGGTAAACATGGTAACAGAATGTCACAGGTCCATCTATTTCTGAAAGACGCAATGCAGTTCCAATTATTACATTACTGTGAAAGTTTCCAGACGGTTATAAGGTTATGACAGAACCAAATTAAGCTGTAAAATTCATCAATACATACAGTATAATGCATTAAGGGGGTCAAGGGGCACTCTAGAATTTTTTCACGCAATTTTCACGTGTGAGTGTGGTACGAAAGTCTTTTTCACCCGACTATAAAGGGTCTCAGAAAACCACATTTAAAGGCCCTTAAATTAACAGTGTCTGTGATATTCCCAGAAAACTAACTTCGCTCTGATATACCTATGAAGGAATGACAAACCCCTAACCACTGCACCAGTAGCTGAATTGATAAAATCTGATGATTCATACCAAGGATAAATCAGTCATAGCATTCATGATTGAGATTTTGCTCGGTGTACTCTTTACAACTAGAATATTCGCGGGCGAAGCCGCGACGGGTAATGCTAGTTTTAATTGTTTGACTACGTCGGCACACTTCTTAACAATATAGTGTTGCTTTCGATGCCCTCGGAACTCAAGCTCTACATTACACGTTTTTTGGTAAATTTTCGTAAATGTCATTTATGATTTACGAAAAGTAAATACATGAAACAACAATAAAGGAAACAGTAAAACTCAGTAAAAGTAACATGATTTTTATTTGTATGTTGGTAGGCTCTGCGCGAGAAGAGAACATATGCAGTGGAAGTGGTGGTGTTGAGAAACGCAATATAAAGTTAGCGGCACCTTGGACGAGCAGAACTTGAACTAAGACTTTACTCCAGATGCCATTTATCGTTCTTTCAACTTTTAGTATAAATGTCGAGTATATATTAGTGCTCCTACAAGCGCGGAGAGAAAAAGGAGAATGTGAAATATGTATCACAGCTGTACGGCTTTGTTTGCCGGGAGTAGCAAGCAAGATTGATGGCTCTGCTGGTCTACCATAATATGACAAGCTCAACATACGCAATATTGAAGGAAATCAATATCATCGTAATAATAATGTTGAGTCAAAACCTCGCAATATGGTTTGCTCTAGTCCACCATATCTCTTGTACTGTGCTAATATGTGAATAATTCATCCTAGTTCTAATACCTCATCAAGTTCTCTTCAGAAGGTCCCCCAGGGGCTCACATCCAGTGGGATGTGGGTTGGCGTCCACGGGACCCTAGCTGAGTCCGGCATTGCTTCCACTTCCGCTCCGTCTTCTTTCCTTTCGACCTCCCTTGGACAACTCTTGTTCTTTTCCGACCCCGACGGTATTAGGGTATCTGAGGCCTAGGAAGTCTTTCACTTTCCCGCCTTAATTGACCCTTGTCTCATATTTCCTGATGCCTCATTCTTCCAGGGGTCAGCCTTCTGTTCAGCTTGCCACGGTGGGTGAGTGGATAGCGTGTCGATCTACTAATCACAAGATTGCAGGTTCGCTCCTGGCCGTGGTAAGTGATTTTTTTGAAAGGCGGCAAAAATGCGAACGATGTTGGCATGTCAATGAACCCATTTGAATTCAGTAAACCGTGTTCATAATAGCAAAATTAATCTCGAGAGTTTCCGCCAACACACAGTTCCTCATTTCTCTACTAGAAAGCGCTATAGTGTTAAAGGAGCTTAGATTTCTAACCTCCTTGACTTTCATAGTGATTCAAGGAGCAACGAAAATCGACATGCAAGCTCCCCTCTGGGTGTCAAATTACAACGCTTGCACAAGGCACCCGAGGCTATACGATATTAAAATTAAGTCTTCCTTTTCATTTCATGATATCTCCTGCCTTCTGCAAAAGGCCCTCAAGGAGGTAGGGTGTATGTAGCCCCACCACTTCTGGTGCACCTTGGATATTGCTACACCCTCAAGGGCTCACGGCTGGTGAGTTGGGGTGTTGGCGACCTCTGAGTCGGGTCCGATTTGTCCCCTTTTTCCTCTGACCTTGGGGTGGACCCTCTCCGCTTTCCCCTTTCCTATCTGCCTTTCATGGCTCTCCTTCCTTCCATGTCCCTCAATCCTCAATTTTCGAGGGTTGAGGGCATTTATTTTCTTCCTGTCCTTTATTTGCATTATTCTTTATTTGTATACCATTTCTTCTTCTAGTTTGTAAGTTTGTAGTTAGTAGTAGTTATAGTTTTCAATCTCATCTCATCTTTCACTATCACCCAAATCATTAGGGGCCGATAACCTAGATGTTAGGCCTCTAAAAACAGTAATTATCAAAGGAATCTCTGTTTCGCAGGCTTATAGGCCCTGTTCTAAGGACATTTTGTCGTCCTGGCGTTTCGCTGAAGACTGCGTTCAGCATGTTCACAGGTTACATTAAGCGAGGTAAAACAAGTAAACAGAAGATATATAAATAGTCAACAACCCACACATAGAGGCTACCATAGCAACGGCGTACCACATAAAAGTAATGCATCAAGGACAGGGCTGCTCTTCTGTTGCATCAGAACGTGTGAACAGAGCTTGGCTTCCAGTCCTTAATCCCCTCAAGCCTGCCCTCATTGACCGTCGTAGACTTGTTTTTCCTCGCTTAATGTAACCTGTGAACATGCTGAACGCAGTCTTCAGCGAAACGTCAGGACGAAAAAATGTCCTTCGAACACGGCCTATAAGCCCGCGAAACAGAGATTCCTATTTCAACGCCGGCCGTGAAAGTCTGAATTTTTACTTAGTAATTATCATCATCATCATCATCATCATCATCTTTAGAAGGTAGAGGAAACCCGAGCCTTTTGTTTATACTGTTGATCGTTGATGCTTTTTAGTGGCTTTGCGACATCGTGGCAATGTATCCCCGTGCACTTGGGTGTGTGTGGAATGTGTATGATATCCTGTGTCACTGTGATGTCTTTACTAGTGTGCGTACTTGTAATTGAGGTAGGATTTGTCTAGGAAGCGTCTTTGGTTTAGATTGGTTTCCATCGCGGCATTTACCTGAAATAGAAGTGAGAAACCATGGGAAACCGCTTCCAGGTTGGTTGAGGTAGGAATCAATCCCGCTTCTTCTCAGTTTTGTCTCACGAGGCTGAGTGTACCCCGTTCCAACCGTCAGACCAAATTAAATTTCTTGGCAGAGCCGGGATTCCTATCCGTACCACCGTGGTGACAACTAAGAGCGTTAGCCACTACGCAACGAGGCGGACTTTTGTTTATACTGTATAAACAGTTTTGCTACTATCCAGTGAACGTCCACCTCGAGGTGTAGAGGCAAGCAATCATTGCCGTTGCACTGAAGGTCTGGGCTCAATTCCTGGCTCTGTCAAAAAGAATCTGTTTGGTTGGTTCCTCAGTTTAGGGGCTGCGACAACGCAGTCATATAACACCGTGTACATTGGCTGTGTGTAGAATCTGTCAGATAACCGGTGTTAATATTGTGAAGACTGTATTAGTGTGTGTTATCTGTTTTAATTCAAGTAAACACTACAAACAGTAATTTCAAGGAGATCCTACTTTTGCTGCCAAATACTACCGCCCATGACACCTAGCTTACAGACTTGGCTACGAGATGGCATCACAGTCAGCTCCTGGTGGCAAACGTTGGAACTAATAGCGCGTTATCAATTCTAACCTACAAAGTTTGGCTTCACACAAGTGTGGTTAGTGGCCGAAGCCGTCGGATTTTTTAAGAACGTTAAAAATCTCTCAGTATGCCTTCCTTTGGAGGCGAAGTAAAGCCGGCGGTCCCAAGTCATAGATTTATGGCATGTTAAAGAACCTTCCACTAATTACACCTGTGTGAAGCTAAATTGTATAGGTTAAGAATGTAAACAACGCTCTTAGGTTCCTACGTTCGTTGCCAAGAGCCGACTGCGGTGGCGTCTAGTAGCTAAGTTCTAAACTAGGCATAGTAGTCGTTGACGGTGGCGTTTGGCGGCAAAAGTAGGAACTATTTGAAAAATAGTCCTTACTTGAATTAAGAAACAGATACACGCACTAATACAGCCACCATAATTAACACCGGTTATCAGACAGATTCTACACACACCCAAAGTACACGGGGCTACATGACCGTGTTGTCGCAGCCCCTAAACTGAAGAACCAACCATCTCTTTACTACACCTGTTGTCATTGGTGATTAGACATCCCAAATAAGAAAAACTGGTGACTTGTTCCACTAACTTGTCCGTAAGCTTAATGTTTGTGTGAATGCTCTCATTGGACCCACATTACAGAGGTGTGCAAGTTATCGGACTGATGGCAGTTTTCCAATATTTACTTGGTACGTTTTGTGACTTAATACAGTAGAAATATTTTGCAACGCGCTAAAATTATTTCAAATGTTTTATCAAGAGTTTTTGTGTTTTTTTTTATAATAAGACAGTAACCATTTCTTTTACAGTTTACATTACAAGAGGAGCCTTGTTAATGCAGAATGCCACACGTTTTGTAGCCCCTCAGGGGTCACATCTAGTGGGACGTGGGTTGGCTCTTTACCTCTCCTATCTGCCTTTCATGAATGTCCTTCCTTCCAAGCCTCTCAATCCTCATTCTTCGAGGGTTGAGGGCATTTCTTTTCTTCCTGTCCTTTATTTGCCTTATCCTTTATTTGTTTACCATTTCTTCTTCTAGTATGTAAGTTTGTAGTTAGTATTAGTCATAGTTTTCATTCTCATCTCATCTTTCACTATCACCCAAACCATTAGGGGCCGATAACCTAGATGTTAGCCCCCTTAAAACAACAATTATCTTCATCATCATGTATTCTAATTTTCGTGTGAATTTAGACCAGAGAGTTTCTAAGTCTCTTATTACTAATTGTCCACTCTTGAAGTATCAAAGATTCTTGATTTAGAGGATACATTCCAAAGTCAATGAAAAAACGAAAAAAAGGACCGAGCTCAGATGACCCTCAGAATCTCCAATTTCGAAAATTTCAAGATGCAATTATTTATGGGAAAAGTTATAAGTCCACAGGGGAGAAAACATTACTAAGAAGGGTAATAAATATAAAATAAAGCGATTTTGAACAAAATATTTGACTGATTTAAATTATTTATTTGAGACTAATAATTTGCACACCTCTGTAGTGGTCACCTGGGCGATCGGCCAGTCCCCATCCCCAGTTGTATCTGAAGATGAGGTGTGTCCATCTCCAAGAGCTTTTCTTGGGACGACAGAGGAGTGATATCTTGCAGAGTCCAAGGGTGAAGTCGAGTTTGGGGGATAAGCGATTAAATATGTGTATACAGGGTCTTTCACATAAAGTAAGAATGGAGAGCTGCGGATTTGTTATCCGCTGCTACAGTGGCATTGGCCGAGCTTGTGGCGTGCCACGGCCCCCTGCTGTAGTACTGAAAGTGCGCCTATAGTATAGTATACACTTGACCTTGCAATAAGCATACAGGTGTCCACTGTTCAGTCGCCAGTCTGAACCTCAGTTACCAACATGGTGAGACAGTTATCATTACAACATCGTATTTTGTTGTATGTAAAACTTATTTTAAGTACGAGTTGGCTCGGCGCGTACGTGATTTATGTGTACAGCAATTTCCTGATGAAGTGCCACCTTCACTAGCACATATTCACGTAAATAAGTTCGACACTACTGGCTCAGTGCTCAATAAAAGATCAGAAGCATTACAGTGGCAGAACTCACTCGTGTCAGCCAGAATGTGGTTACCAGATACAATGCCTGTATAACTCAGGAAGGACGACACTTCCAGCATATTTTATTATTATTATTATTATTATTACTATTATGAATATCCATTACAGTAAATTGAACCCTATTTCACATAGTACATTAGGGTTACTTATAGTTTGTTACAAAATGAAAAATATATTACATAATATTTATTTATTTATTTATTTATTTATTTAATAATTATTAGATATAACCATGAAAGGTCATTTTACACTAATATTTTAACAATTTCAAATAATATTAACAAAAAAACAACAACAACAACAATAACAGGTAACAATTGGCAGTGATGGCAGAAGGGATAAATCTCGGGAAGGACGCAAGGAGTGATTAGGGTAGTGAGTGTTTAGGAGGGCGAGGGGTTAGGAAAAGAGGGTGAAAGGGATCTTCTAATGTTATGTTTGAATGTTCGATAGGGAGAGAATATGTCAATGTTTGGAAGGGAGTTGCTAAGGGTAGGTAGACGGTGGAAAATAGAGCGCTTCTCTACTTCAAGACGTGGGCGAGGTATGTGGTGTAAATGGTTCTGGCGTGTTGAACGGGAGGGAACATGAAGTGGGAAGTAGCTTAAGAGAATGTTACATTTTGTGTAACCATTCATAATTTTATGTAGGAAACACAGGTCAGTAAATTGTAGACGGCTTCTCAGGTCGAGTAAATTGAGCTGATTTAGGATGTCGGATTCGGCAAAGTGCCTTAGTGAAGGATTGCGAGCTTTGACAATTGATATGAAGAAATTAAAGACACTGTTCAATTTAGAAATATTGGTTATAGCCGAAGTAGACCAAATTGGAGAAGAGAAATCTAGGATAGGGAGAACATATGTGGTGAAGTATAATTTAAGTGCAGTGAGGTCTTTAATTTCTGTGAATCTGTATGGAATGCCGAGACTGCGCATTGCGCGAGATTTGATATGGTCAATGTGGGGAGAGAATGTCAGTTTATCATCGTGAATAATACCTAAATCTCTCACCTGAGAAACCGTATCCAATTTATTTCCACATATTTTATAGTCCGCATGATTTCCAGATTTCAGTAGTGAGAAAGACACTTTGAAGCACTTTTTCGGATTTGGAGATAACTTCCATTTGTTGAACCAATCAGTACATGTATTCACTGCTTCCTGGAGGTCAGCGTGGTCGTCAGAATTGGAAATTTTTCTGAATATCTTGAGGTCATCAGCGTATAGAAGAAGGGAACACGGAGAATGTTGCACACATGTGTTTATATCGTCCATATACAGCACGAAGAGAAGGGGTCCCAGGATACTGCCCTGAGTTACTCCTGATAAGACTGGGAGCCAGGACGATACAGACCCTGGAAGCACTACCCGTTGTTGCCTATTGGACAGGAAGCTCTGTATTAGGGATAGGAAGGATCCATGTACGTTGTATCGTGAAGCAAGCTTGTGGAGGAGAAGGAAATGGTTCACGGAATCAAATGCTTTGGCCAGGTCGACGTAGATTACATCTAGCTGAGATTTTTGATCTATTGCAGAAATTATGTGATGGTTCAGAACAGTCAGATTTGTTAAACATGATTTTCCAGGGACGAATCCATGTTGTTCTTCTGAGAGGTGTGGTTTGGTGAAAGTGAGGAGACGGCAATGTATTATCCTTTCGAAGACTGAAGAGAGTATAGGGACGATAGATATAGGTCTGTATGAGGAAATTTCATGCTTGCTGCCTGATTTAAAGACAGGTGTGACATCAGCTCTTTTCCATGAGTCAGGAAAAGTGCCGGAAGTCATGCACCAGTTGAGTATCATGAATAAGGGGATGCTGAGAGATGCAGAGGTGTTTTTCAGGAATATAGGGCTTATGTCTGATGGTCCGGTAGATCTGTTTGCGGGCAGACTTTTTAAAATATTTTGGATTTCATCGGGGGTCGTTGAAATTTGAGACAGTGATTCATAACAGACGCTAGTAAGTTGAGGGGGACTGGGGATTGGCACGGGAACTGAAAAGGTTGAATGGAAATATTCATTGAAATGTGTGGACCTCAATTCGAATGGGATTTCTTCATTATGGAGGTTTAGGTTAAGTGGAATTCTGGGAGTCTTTCTACGGGATGATATAAGTGTCCAGAACTTCTTCGGGTTATTCTTGAGATTTCCTGTTATGGAAGAAATGTAGCGGTTGTAATCTTCTGTCATATGAACTCTTGAAATTTTCCGTAGGTGAATAAATACATTGCGTGTATGAGGATTAGGAACTGATTTCCACAGTGACCACGCTCGAGTTTTGTTTTGGAGAAGGAGTTTGGTGTTTTGACTTAGCCAGTGCGGGTATTTGTTGGATTTGGGTACGGAGAAAGGAACGTGTTGTTTAATGGCCGAGTAAAGTAAATCCTCAAACAAGGCAACTGCGCTGTTTACGTCTCTCTCAGCTGTTAGCAGGCACCAGGGTAGATATGATAAATCCTGATTGACAGCTTGCCAGTCGACCTTTCTCCAAAGAGGGAAAGCTTTCTTATCGGTGGTGGGGCTATTTTTATGTCTGCTGGCTGGGACGGGGAGAGTGGCTTCTATTGAGCTATGGTCGGTGTTCAGGATATTTCTTCCAACGGTCACAGTGACATTACGCAGGGTTGAAAATATAAGGTCCAGTGTTTCGGATTTCCTTGTTGGGTGTAGATTGAACTGTTTCAGACGTAGACCGTTTATAAAATTTGATAAAATGAAAGTATCTATTTGGGGAGAGTGTATGGTACCATTGTCTATTGATGTCCAGGAGATATGGGAGTTAAAATCGCCTAGCAACACTATTTCATTTTCTTGATTGCGGGCAAGAACAGTAGAGTTGAAACATTCTTCTAAGGTGTCAATTTTGCTGGAAGGTGGGCGGTAGAAGCAACCTACGAGTAAATTATTCATTTTTGGGATAATAATCTCAACCCATATTATTTCGCAGGAAGTTTCTAAGTCAGGCCGATGTTTTGCCTTCAGTTTGTTATGAACTGCGATTGCAACACCACCACCCCTTGAGGATCTGTCGCGCCGAAACACATTGAACTCAGATGAAAACGGAAGTTCCCCACAAGATTCGAAGTCTGACAAGCATGTTTCTGAGAGGCAGAGGATATCAAATTGATTGATTTCGGTTATATTTGCTAAACAGTCGGTTAGTTTATTTTTGACGCTCTGTGCGTTCTGGTAGTAGAGGTTAAGGGGTCCTGGGTTTAAATGAATGTCACCTGATAGTAATAGTAGTATCAAGTAAACAGTACTGGAGGAAGCACGGCAACGTTATACAGGTCCATGAGGTGTGGTGGAAACAAGGCGGAGCACTGGGAGGTTACAAGCTGCAGCGGTCGAGAAAGTAAAATGTCTCTCTGCGCAGTACCACAGAATTTTCTGATCACACGACACATCACTGCGGTCGGAAATGTTTTCAGGCACAGTTGCACACCATATAGTACACTTGAACAGGTAAAATACTACTAAAACACTGTAATATGTCAGAGCTACTGAAACACGAGGCCTGTCACTTGCCGCCATCTTTAACAACATTTCGGAGGGTGTATGTATGGTCCACTTCCTTAGTAAGATTTGCTTGCTGAATTCTATCTCGCCTTGTTGACAGGGAAGCTTTCCCGTTCCTGAATGATGCGTCTCGCGCGAACGTGCACTGTTTCAGTGTGTCTATGAGATTAATTTTTGAAAAATAAGATGAAT
Source organism: Meconema thalassinum (assembly GCA_946902985.2). NCBI lineage: Eukaryota > Metazoa > Arthropoda > Insecta > Orthoptera > Tettigoniidae > Meconema > Meconema thalassinum. The sequence goes on along the minus strand of OX336388.2, from coordinate 768,999,295 downwards.
AAAAGCTAAAAATGATCAAGTGGTTTTGAAAATTTCAACTTGCAGAAATGTAAATGAGAGTTCAAGTTGTATCTGGCTTTACCAAACACGGAGCATTCATACAACAGGTGATCTATTGTTTGAGGAGAATCACAAAAACAGGAATAACCATCTACAATATTAATTATGAAACATTCGAAATAGGATTTAAAACACATGTGACCAGTTAAGAATTGAGTAAGTTCAAAATTCAGAGCCTATGGTGAACTTCTGGAAAAAATATATTTCTTGTGACAGATCCTTTTGTAGAATGGGTCCAGTAGTTGTTCCACTGACTTGTTATGTGACTTCTAATTTGTCTCTTTGCATAACATATTGGGGACATGTCATATGAAGTTTGCATATTAGATGCTGCTGCTGTTTTTGCGAGTTGATCCGCTCTTTCGTTTCCAGGAGTTCCGACATCTGTTATAAGGTAATATTTCATATAGGATTGTACACACGCTTAAAGCAGGGGGACATGGCGCGCCACATGGTCGGCCAAGGCCACCTCAGAAGCGGATAATAAAACCGCCGCTTGCCGTTCCTACTTTATATAAAAGACCCTGTATATATATACTCACCGGCATAAAAAGCGAAACACTATGAATTTCAGACAAAACTCGATGTTGGGCCGCTTCAAACCTTGTATTAATCAAATATTATGACATTACAACAATATGGCAATGAATTATAAGTTAATTACCCCAAATAGCACAATAACTTAATTGATACAAATTATTTATCATAACAATCACAACAGTACACAAACACAAATTTGGAAATGTCGAAACCTGGAATCCATCGTACTGTCCTCCGACCCGTTACACTGTATGGTTATGAATGATTAACTTTACGACTTAATTCGCTTGTCCACTTGTTTGCACAATATTTCCACTGGCTCAATAACGGGTATTACCACCTCTAGCCTTAGTTACAACTGTGATTCGATCAGGCATGCTCAGGATGCAATCACGAATGTTCTCTTGTGGTATGATCACCCATTCTTCCTAGAGATAAGCTCGAAGTCAGGAGAACGACTCCTAGCAAGTCCCTCAAGCATATTCCAGACATGCTCTAACGGGTTTAGGTTGGGACTACAAGCAGGCCACACCATGCGCTCAATTTCAACTTCATCCAGATACTCACGTACACAGACGGCAACGTGTGGGCGAGCGTTTTCATGCTTCGGGATAAAGTTCTCCCCAAAGACAGGCGAAGAAAGGCACGACGTGATGTACTAAAATCTCCTTGATGTACCGGTGGGCTGTCAGTCTTCCATTGTCAACGAACACCAGCTCCATTCGTGTATCCGTGGTAATCCCAGCCCAGACCATCACAGAGCCTCCATTGAACGGTTCCTTGCAGAGAAGGTACAGGGTGAATTAGGTTCCCCGGGCCTTCTCCATTCTCTCTCCCTCCCATCCGGTGCCCTCAAACAGAATCGGGATTCATCTGTCTACAGCACTGAGCTCCTCTGCTCCACAGTCCAGTTTCGATGGACATTGGCGAATTGCATACCAGCGGCATGGTGCTCACATCTAAGGAGATGTCCAGTGGCGGACCTCTTGGACTGTAAATCCACTTTTTACAACCTCTTCTTACTGTCCTTTCACGGATGTTCGTGCCCCGTACTTTCTGCAAGCGATTTCTGACCTCCACAGCTGTTGTGTGTCGATCACGAAGAACTTGCATTGCAAGAAAGCGATCATCGCGCTCAGCAGTGCTTCTCCTACGACCAGAACCGGGCCTCCTGGAGTAGATATTGTCCTCTCTGTACCTTTTAACAGTACTGTACACGTTGGAACAAGACGTGCCTATAACGTTTGCCACATAGCGTAAACTGCGCCCATCCTAAACTAATGCCACTGCCCTTGCTGCGTTTTCAGAAGAGCCATTATGATCTGATTTAGAAGCGAAAATAACTATTGTAGACTAGCCGTAATGTCCACAAAAATACGCGGCACGAGAATTCACAGCAATAAACCTTACGACAGCCGTCTGTGGTTATTTTTGTCCAAAGGCGGGAAACAATAATATTGGTGCTGTAATTGTCACTATCAACAATGTTTATCAATTAATGCACTGAAACTTCTCAAATGGGATAATTAACTCATGATACATTACCATATCACTGCGATGTCACAATATTCAATTTGTAGCACCTTTGAAGCCGCCCAACATTTAGTTATGTCTGAAATTCGTAGTGTTTCGCTTTTGATGCCGGTGAGTGTATATTATGCTTATATGTTGGGGCTATGAAGACCATGCACTAACTCGTCGATTTGCTATTCACGTTCAGGTTCAAAAATTAAGACTGTAGAGTACGGCATCAAACATCAGCGACAACAAGAACTACGTGGAGATATAATGCATTGTCAAATTTTATTTAATTTTCAATTAAATTACAATTTTACTGAGTTACGGCCCAATCATATTTCAGAAAGGCGACCAGAATGTAAGCGGTAACCCTACTGAACGCGAATGTGACTTAGGGAAGCTTCCCCTTAAGCTTGATCAAGCTGAATGAATGTACGAATAAATGATGAATGATATATGATTGTACCTAAAACCATTATTCAATTACGATATACGTAACACATCATTTGATTTACCTTGCAGATGATGGTCCACCGCCGGTGACGCAGTCTGCTGACGGCTTCCTCAACTTTAGCGCCATAAGCAGGAACCACAGTGGGTGGTACAAGTGCACGACGCGAGAGTTCAGCTCCATCGGATACTTCCTCAGCGTGCGATGTGAGTATTCTGACCATGTATTAGCACCCCACTGTAGCTAGGCCTACACGCGTTAAGGCGTATGGCCATTATGCTTTGGACACGGTAGAGGAGTCTGGGTTTGAACCTCAACGTTGGCCGTCCTTGAAATGGTATTTCCATGGTTTATCATTTTTAACTAGGAGCAAATGCTGGGACGGCACAGGTCACAGTCGCTTCCTTTCAACTCCTTATCCATCTTCAAATATTGTATTAGTTATTTTCATCTCTCATTAAAGCTTGCCATGGCGGGTGAGTGGTCAACGTGTCGGTCTACTAACCCCCAAGCTTGCAGGTTAGCTCCTGGCCGTGGTAGCCTAAGTTATTTTTGAAAGGCGGCAAAAATTACGACACCATGTCATACGATGGTTGGCATGTTAAAAAAACCATTTGAATTCAGTACGCCGTATTCATAATGGCAAAATTAATCTTGGGAGTTTCCGCCAACACGAAGTTCCTCATTTCTCAACTAGAAAGCGCTATAGTGTTCAAGGAGCTTAGATATCTAACCTCCTTGACTTTCATAGTGCTTCAAGGAACAACGAAATTCGACATGCAAGCTACCCTTTGGGTGTCAAATAACAAAGCTTGCACCGGGCATCCGAGGCCATACGATATTATTATTATTATTAGCTCTAATTAAGGGGAGCTTGCAAGCTGTTTCGGGTCTAAAATAACCATTTACTGATTATTTGAGGTTATGCTATCCAGAAGTCCTGTTTACTATATACGGCTGGCTGCGTGGCTCAGCGGTAACGTTCTCTCCTTCTGTTCCCAAGGTTACAGGATCCTGGCGCAGCCAGTTGGCATTTGAGGGTGCGAAAATGCGAGGGAGCTGAGTCAGTGGATTTACTTGACTTACTTATTTCCTGTATCTCCTAAGTGGAGCATAGGGCAACAATGAATTTCCGCCATCGGACTCTGTTCTGCGCCATCCTCCTTATCTCGTTCCAGGTCTTCCCTCTTTCTCCATTCCTTCTGTTATTACATTCCTCCTCCAGGTGTTCCTTGGTCTGCCCCTTCGCATACTACCTTGTGGATTCCATTCCAGGACTTGTCTTGCAATGTTGTCTCCATCTCGTCGTAATGTATGCCCAATCCATTTCCATTTCTTACGACGCATCTCAATATAAATGGGTGGGGACTTACAGACAGGTTGGAGGACCTGGATTTCGCAGACGACCTGTGCTTGCTAGCAGGCAGTTACAAAGATATGGAAGCAAAGCTGAATGATTTAAGAACTGAAGCATCTGAGGTGGGATTGAAGATCAATGGAAGGAAAACCAAGGAGATGCGCCATAATAACTGAAATAAGGCACCATTATATTATATATCGTATGGCCTCGGGTGCCTGGTGCAAGCCTTGTACTTTGACACCCAGAGGGTAGCTTGCATGTCGAATTTCGTTGTTCCTTGAATCACTATGAAAGTCAAGGAGGTTACATAATAGATATCTAAGCACCTTGAACATTATAGCGCTTTCTAGTAGAGAAATGAGGAACTTTGTATTGGCGGAAACTCCCGAGATTAATTTTGCCATTATGAACTCGACCTACTGAATTCAAATGGGTTCTTTGACATGCCAACATCGTAAGACATGCGTATCGTATTTTTGCCGCCTTTCAAAAATCACTTACCACGGCCAGGGGCGAACCTGCAATCTTGGGGTTAGAAGACCGACACGCTATCCACTCACCCACCGTGGCAAGCTAAGGCACCATTATTTCTAGGGAATCAAGAGATCGATCAAGTCAAACAGTTTTACTACCTGGGAAGTATGGTCACCACTGAGGGAGGTACTATGGAGGATATAGGAAATAGAACAAGTAGTTCCGTGAAGAACTATACAGCCTATTTTCATATATCCTACTTATGTTAATTGCCACTATCAACATACAAAATTTCTGTTTGATTGCTGTAATAGATTCGTAGATATTAAGAACCGACTAAATATTTCAGATGGTCGCCATGTTGGATTTTATATATGTAGGTCCTAGAGTTATGTACTGTTACATGCAGATTATTGTGAACGTGTAGTATTCAAACTTCAATCGCATAATTAGGACACAAGAAAAAACAAGGAGATTTTAAAATGTTTCACAGCTGCCATCTTGAGGTTATGGAAACAACTGAAATAAATTAGATGCCAGTGGATTAACATTCGTATAAGGACTTACTGTACAAAGTTTCACTGCACTCGGATGGTTAAATTGCGAGAAACGTCCATGTGAATATTTATAATTCGCGTCACCGCCATGTTGGATTTGTGATCACCAGGTTATTTAAAGTCCTATAGGTGAACTTAAGTTCATAGCCCCTATGAACATTAAAAAATGCAGTTTGATTGCTAAAATAGATTCGTAGATATTCAGTATCGTCTAAATATTTCGGATGGTCGCCATGTTGGATTGTTAAATGTATAGGTCATAGAGTCATGTAGCAATAAAGGAAAATTATTGCGTAGGTTCATTATTCAAACTTTCACTTCGATCGCTTGACTACATCACAAGAAATAAAAACTTAATTTTAAAATTCGCACTGCCGCCATCTTGAGGTTATGTAAAAAATTGAACTAAATTAGATACCAATGGATTACAATGTGTATAAATATTTACTGTACCAGGTTTCAGTGCGCTTGGAACATTAAATCGCGACAAAGGTCTATTTAAAATTTTCAAATTCGCTTGGCTGCCATGTTCGTTTTGTAATTAACTGGTTTTTGAAAGTCATATAGATGGACTTTCAGTAGTGCCCTTTATCTCCGTGCAAAATTTTAGGGAGATACCGCTAATAGTTTCAGAGATATAGAATACCGGTGAAATATTTCGCACATCCGCCATCTTGTGATTATGTAAACAATTGAACGAAGTGAGATGTCGGTGCATTACAATGTATATAAACATATACTGTACCAAGTTTCATTGCGTTTGGTTGGTCAAATCACGAGAAACGTCTATTTAAAAGTCGCAAATTCGCTTGGCCTCCATGTTGGTTTTGTAGTTACCAGGTTTTCAAAAGTCACATAAGTGAACTTATAGTAGTTCCCTCTATCACCATAGAAAATGTCAGGGTAATATCGGTAATAGTTTCGGAGATATTGAATCCTGGTGAAATATTTCGCACAGCCGCCATGTTGGATTGGTGAGACGTAACAAAATTTGAAGGGCACGGTCGAGGTCGCCGGGAATAGTGCTATGAACTTTCCGAGTTTCATTGAAATCGCTCCTGTCGTTTAGATTTTATTAGGGGGGGACACACACACGAATCACACACACACACACACACACACACGCACACACACACGGACAAAAGGTGATCTCATAAGCCTATTTTTTCAAAATTGAAAATGGGCTAATAAATAAGGCTAAAGGAGCATGTGCAATGTTAAGACCAATTTGGAAAGCAAGGGCACTTAACAACTATACTAAAGTTCGCATCTTCAATTCAAATGTCATGTCAATATTGCTCTATGTGTGTGAAACTTGGAAGACCAACAAACAACTGATTAACAGACTCCAAATATTGTGAATAGATGCTTGAGAAATATCCTGAGGATATGCTGGCCACAAGTTATCTCCAATGAAGAGCTATGGAGAAGTCAGTATATTTACTGGCACGCTAAAGACTGCCTTCGGGGCAAAGATTCCGGCACTACGGCGTGGCGTTTCTAAAAGTCGCAGTTGTTAAAAGAGGCGCAAAACCAATAACATTATTATTTCTTTACTCTCTAATAGCGATTATCAATCTAAAACGTTACCTAAGAGACGCAAAAAGATCTGGACAACCTGTGGGCTGCTAAAGGCGATTTCACTGAAATAAACGCTAGTAATGGAGCAGAAATCAAGGAAGAGTGCCAAAGAATAGGAGAAAAGGGTGACCGACCAGAACATAGGAGTGACATGCATTAAGCGGTACTGCCATCTTTAACGCCTCTCAGAAAGGCAACCAGCCGTGGAAAACCGTAATCACCGACCTTGCTGATACGGGAATAGTTTGATGATGATAGTAGTTGCTTTAAAGGGCCTAACATCTAGGTTATCGACCCCTAATGAAATGATATAGGGGGCTGCGTGGCGCAGTCGGTAGAGGCGCTGAGCTTCTAAATGAAAGGGAGTGGGCTCGATCCGCACCCAGGTAGTGGATTTTAGAAACAAAACTACCACTTTCGGAAACGCAAATAGCCCTGGGGTTCACTCAGCCTACACCAGAAATGAGTACCAGGGTAATTCCTGGGAGCAAAGACGGCCGGGCGTGGAGCTGACAACTCCATCCCATCTAGTGCCGATGTCAGAAAAAGTGGAAGCCTCTACCTTCCACTACTCCCAGGGTTTCCATGGCCTGTATGGAGTTGTCTTTGCTTCCGCTAAAGAAATGATATAAAATGTAATTATCAAGATAAAAACAGCTCACTGCCAGGGATGAAAACGAAAAAGGTTTGTATAAATCAAACTGTGAGTCCTAACAATTATGCCTTATTTGAATAAAGGGACAAAAAATGAAACGAGGGTGTTAAAAAATCAAAAAAGTTCTATTAAGCAATACAAATAGACATGGACACAATAAAAACATAAAACAAACTGAACCTGAACAACAGTCTCAAAGTACGTTGAATCTTTAAAAAGTACCCACTCTCCCTCCTGAACCGGATGATGAGGTCTACTAACGGTCCGTCATCACGTAGAACAAGGGAGAGTGTGTGAGGTAGTTTGAGGGCTCTTTCCAGATCGGTCAGGTCCACACACTCCAAGAGAATGTGTGCCATGGTATGGTGGGCTTCTTGCTAACTTGTTATTTATACATTAATCTAACAAAAACATTCACATCTCCTGCAGCAAACAAGGTGTTAGTGATTAACTCATTTACCTTGCTCAACAGAGTCACTCCAAAGCTAGACTCACAATTAGGTGAATACCAGACTTTGCCCAGAACAGATACATAATCTTAAAGACAGTTCTCACGTACACGAGCCAAGGTGGCCATCCCTGGATGGTGGTCCTAATAGATTTTCAGAAATCTTATGACTATGTGGACAGAGATATCCTTTTCTTCATACTACGGGAATTTGGTCTGGATGGGAAGACCCTACGATTAGTCCAAGCCACTCTAAGAAACACGACGTCCGAAGTCAGATTCAGAGGTGAACTCTCCGAAAGCTTTCCAATTCGACCAGGAGTTATAAAGGGTGATGGTCTCTCCTGTATTCTCTTCAACTGTATACTGGCAAAGAGCATTAGGGAATGGAGAGCGACGCTACCACCAGGAGCTGGACTGAAGCTTGGTTACAAGAGAGACAACCTCTTCGTCCCTTGCTTATCATTTGCTGATGACCTCATTCTACTGGCAAATAATATAGAGGTGGCTACCTACAACTTATCTTTATAGTGTAGCGGTTAAGACTGGTTTGAATAGCAACATCCAGAAGACTGAATTTATGACCAATATCAAAGAGACCCTTCTAATATTCCTCTCACAGACAGTACCATATGAAAGGTACCTGCAGTTATGTACTTGGGAGAATGGATTTCTGCGAATCAGAGTGAGAACCTAGCCATAGATGCCAGATGTACCAAGTTTGAAAGGGCTTATCATTCCTGTCGTAGTAGCCTATCTAGCTTCTCCAAGAACCTCAAACTCAGACACTATAAGAGAGGACGATCCTGAGGAGGATATTAGGTCCAATTAGGAAGGAGGCATTTACAGAATCCGTCATAATGATGAATTGTATGAACACCAGGAGGACTTCATCACGTCTATAAGGAAAAGACGCCTGGCCTTTTATGAACACTTGGTACGTCTGGATTCTGAAAGACTCACCAACAGGATATTCACAGTAACAGAAAGAAGCAAGGCTTCTAAGAACGAATGGATTGCGTCAGTTAAGTCAGATATGGAACAACAAGATATCCCACTGGAACAAATTCGTGGCCGTCTGATGTTCCGTCAGGTTATCCGACAGGGCGTTTTTTCAACGTCCTTTACAAGTAAGAAGACTACAGGAGCTAAAAGGACAGAAGAAATAAGACTGTCTCATAGTGAGAAAATGAGGGACTATTGGAAGAGGAAGAAGAAGAAGAAGGAGAAGAAGAAAGCAACAACTGTACAGAATAGTAGATACGAGCCCCGTGGTCCTAAGTAGGCCTAAACGATAAAGAAAGAAAGAATAATAATGTTATTGGTTTTACGTCCCTTTTAACTACACTGGCTTTTAGAGACGCCGGGGTGCCGGAATTTTGCCCCGAAGGGGATCTTTAACGTGCCAGTAAATCTACGGACACGGCTCCCTCACATTTGCGCACCCTCAAATGCCAGCTGACTGCGCCAGGATACGAACCTGCAACCTTGGGCCCAGCAAGCGAGAACGTTACCCCTGAGCCACGCAGCCAGCCTAAGAGAAAGAAAGAAAGAAAGAAAGAAAGAAAGAATGAATAATAGGTCTAATAATAATCATAATAAATATGATAAATATAAAAATAGTATTAATATTAGTAAAAGACAAAACAATAATATTAATAATCATATGACCTCATCTACTGTTTTATACACAGTACTTCGTGTTGGAACAATAACTTACTCCCAATATTTCAAAGTCTCTATTGCACTGCTGTGAATCCGTTAACGTTTTGGATGACCTGTAGTCGATATTCGCCTTTTTGTCACCAAATGTGATACAAGCCGTCATCGCACAAATAGGAGCGCCGTGGAATTTTCCCGGCCTTCAAATATCTGCTTTATTCTTCCGGGGTTCTGGCGCAGTCAGCTGGCATTTGAGGGTGCGCAAATGCGAGGGAGCCGTGTCAGTACATTTAATGGCACGTTAAAGATCCCCTTCGGGGCAAAATTCCGGCACCCCGGGTCTCTAAAGGCCAGGGTAGTTAAAAGGGACGTAAAACCAATAACATTATTATCTTCCGGGGTAATGCAATTCATCCTGCTAATATTGTGAAGACAGCACATTCGATTTTATTTCCAAGGGAAATTTGGTGAACTTTTCTTGCGTCCTACATTATTTTATTTATTACTATCTATTCGTACCCATCGTTAACGGGTTTGTGCTGTAAGTGTAACGAAACATTGTTTACTCATATACCTCAACGCTCGCGACGCTGGTGACAGTGAACTTTGTCTGGCTAGTGGTTGTGTGATTTCGTAATGTGAACTCGGTGCACTGTTCTGCTTAGAGTTGGGCACTGACAGACTTCTTCTTGAGAAGATAAGTTTCCACTAACAAAATTCAATATTTTGTTCTATACTTAACCATGCTAACTGAAGGCTTTTGTTCCCTAATTATAGAGATAAGAAATGAACCGGACATAATTTGTAGGACATCTTCGAGGGTTATTGCAATAGAAGTAACTTTAGAGATTTGCACTTCATTCAAGGAGACGTCCGTTATAATCTGGTTTGTCATGTACTATCATCTTCTGGCTAGCTTATGGAATATTGAAAAAAAGCCATTTGCCTCCGGTTTTCATGAAGGAGGCAAAATCTGTAGTATTAAAATCACAAATGTAATGTTATGCGTCTTTCTTGCCCATTTCGGTTAATGCTATTACAAATGTTCCTTTTGTAGCATTTTAGTCGGTATACATGATTGTGCCCAATGAATGGACGAGGCACAAGTTATAAATATGTAAATACACTCCTGTAAAAATTACACGTATTAGTTAATTATAACAGTTAAATGGGACAATTTAAGATTACGCATTTCGACCCTCAAGAGGCCATCATCAGATCCTGTTCACTGTGTTAAAGTTTAAATTTTCACTATTGTAAATTCACTACTGTAGTACGAATAAGTCGTTAGGTGATAATAATACGATTCGCAATTAGAATCTAATTATACGATAGGTTTGTTTGTGTTCAAGGTTTTGTCAATTATGTGAGTGAAAGAGTATAAGGACTTGTAAACAATTTGGAATAACGCACTGTAATAATAATAATAAATAAATTAACAAATTTTAGGTCCTTAATGTTTTACTTAACTTGGTAATGTTGACTTATCGTTCTGCACACTGCTGACCGTTGATCCGTTAACCGACTGAAAGGCTGCAAATGACAATTGGTACAGGCAACAATGAATGGTTGGTTCCTCAGTTTAGGGGCTGCGACAACGCGGTCATATAGCCCCCTGTACTTTCGGTGTGTGTACAATATGTCCGATAACCGGTGTTAATTGTATGGCTGTATTAGCGTGTGTTATCTGTTTTTTTAATCAAGTAAGGACTGCAGACGATAATTTCAAATAGTTCCTACTTTTACTACCAAATGTTACCGTCGACGACACCTAGCGAGTGGAATTGGCTACTAGATGCCGTCACAGTCAGCACCTGGCGGTGAACTTTGGAACTAATGTAGCGTTATCAATTCTAACCTGCAAATTTCGGTTTCACATAAGTGTAGTTAGTGGAAGGTTTTTTCATCCCATAAATCTATGACATGGGACCGCCGTCTTTACTTCCCCACCGAAGGAAGGCATACTGAGGATTTTTAAAGCTCTTAAAAATCCGACGACTTCGGCCGGTTATGAACCCGCGACCACAACAATGCAAAAGAATTGCTTCAAATCTCTACATTCTGTATGAGAGCCCTTCTATTAATACTTGCATTTGGTCTGTATATCCAGATCAGGATAGGAGGTGTGACCAGGCACAAGGAAAACAAGTAGTTCCGTGAAGAACTATATATCCTATTTCATTTATATCCTACCTATGAATTGCCTCTATCAACATACAACATAGATTGGTAGATATTGCTAGCCATCCTAACATGTCGGATGGTCGCAATGTTAGAGTTATGTACTATTACATGAAGATTGTTGTGTGGGTGTATTATTCAAACAAGATTACAAATTCGTACAGCAGCCGTCTTGTGGTTATGAAAACAATTGAAATAAATTAGTTGCCAGTGGATTATAATTTGTATAAGCATTTACCGTACCAACATTCACTGCGCTCTGATCGTTAAATCGCGGGAAAAGTCAATTTAAATATTGCGTCGCCGCCATGTTAAATTTGTGCTCACCAGGTTATTGAAAGTCTATGGGTGACATATGTTTATAGCCTTTATCAACATACAACCGACAGTAGTGGCTACGCTGGCTAAAGGGCAGTGTTAGGTCATGGGGCAAAGCTCTCTGCTGACTCGGTAGACACGTGGGTTCGAGCCCCACCGTCGGCCGTCCTTGAAATGGTTTTCCGTGGTTTCCCATTTTCAACACCAGGCAAATGCTGGGACGGTACCTTCTGACAGGCCACGGCCGCTTCCTTCCATATCCTTCTCCAATTTCATTCACCTTAATCAATTCCATCTCTCATCCCGACGCGCTGGTCGCCCACGGGCGTCGAATAGAAAGACCTGCACTAGGTCTCTGAGGAGACCAGACGGAAAAAAATAAAAATAAATCAACATACAAAATTTCAGTTTGATTGCTGTCATAGATTCATAGATATTGAGAGCCGTAAGGGGGGACGTATGTAAAAATGAGTAAAAGTAGCAATTCTTTTTATTCGCCCATAATTTTCCTTACAGTAAAAGATTTTAATTCCAAAATATTACAGTTCAGTACCATCTGTAAATGTGAGAAAAAATAGTATATGTAACTGCTTGTATACTGCCACACCCACTTCTGTAGGAAAAATGTGAGGATAATCTTACACCATCAGATGTTGAAATTGGAAACAAAGTCTCATAAAAGGAGACATTCAATGGGGAAACAGCTGGAGGAATAAGAGAAATCAGAGTAAAATGGAAATGGTCTATACTAATTCTTTAGATGAGCGGCAATATAATATAAACAACTCAAATCATTGATTCAAGTTTTCCATTACTTACATTTTTGTAAGTTTATTGTACCTTTTCTCCTACATCATTAAAGATACAGTGTTGAAACTTGGTATGCTGCTGTAAACTATTATTCTAAATAACTTCATGGAACAATTTTTTTAAAGAACATATTTTGGATTTTAAGGGGTAACATGTCATCATTTTCTTTTCAAATTAAGTCGATCAGAATGTGAATCGCTGTTAAAAATAAAGTAAATAAGATAGCAAAAATTTGTTACACAGATACCTTTAACCTGGTCTGTAGATATTACATTTCAAATTTTGTAATTTACTATGTGATGGTTTCGTAGGAAAGGTACATATTGAGGATACATGTTTCAGAAAATTTAAATATTCCTAGCTGAAGAACCATTTGAATTATCACCACAACACAAACACAAACATGGCTAGCACACTGATAAGCATGTGATTAAAATTATATAGCATTATCTTTAAAATTCTGGCAGTTACAATACTTCTTTTAGTGGAGAGCAATTTTGCATACGGCCCGCCTTAAATATTTCGGGTGGTCGCCATGTTGTATTTGATGTATATGTAGGCTATAGAGTTATGTACTGTTAGTTGACGATTATTGCGTAGATTCATTATTCAAGTAAAACAGAAGATCTCTTCAAGGAACAGCCTCCTCCGTAGACTGGCAGGGACTAACTGGGGCACCCATCCCCAAACGTTAAGGACAACAACATTGGCCTTATGCTATTCAGCAGGAGAATATGCCAGTCATGTGTGGTACAAGTCAGCCCATGCAAAGCAGGTGGATGTAGCCTTAAATGAGAGCTGCAGGATTATTACAGGTTGCTTGAGGCCAACTCTCATCAGTCAAGTGCACTATCTTGCAGGGATTGCTCCACCTGACATCAGAAGAGAAGTGGCTACAAACAACGAAAGAAGTAAATCATCTGCTATGAACTCACACCCACTCTTCGGATATCAACCTGCTGAGAGGAGATTAAAATCGAGAAAGAGCTTCCTAACAACTACTCAACCATTACAAGGAACAGCAGCAACAGCTCGAGTTGCCGTGTGAAAAGAGAGGACCAGCAGTCTGTCTGAATGGATGGAACCAAAGGAATCTCTACCTCCTGGTCACACAGAGAACTGGCTAATCTGGAAGTCCCTGAACAGACTGAGGGTGGAAGTTGCAAGGTCCAGGGACAACTTATATTAGTGGCATTTTCCGACCAAGACAGTCCTGTGTGATTGTGGCGCATCCCAGACAACACAACACCTCTTCTCCTGTCCATTGTGCCCGTACAGCTGCACAATGAATGACTTGACTGAAGCTAATTCAAGTGCTATCGAAGTGGCTAAGTTCTGGGCAGAAACTGTTTGAAGTAGTCTGTTCAACACATACTTTGTACTTCTGACACGATTAAATAAATAAATTATTCAAGTGTTGATTTAGATCGCATGATTAGGACACAAGATATAAAAACCTAATTTTAAAATTTCGCACAGCCGCCATCTTGACGTTTTGAAAACAATTGAACTATATTAGATGTCAGTTTAATACAATGTGTATAAACATTCGCTGTACCAAGTTTCACGCCTTTCGGATGGTTACATTTCGATAATAGTCTATTTAAATGCTTCAACGTCACTTGGCCACCATATTCGTTTAGTACATAACAGGTTTTTGAAAGTAAGATAGGCAAACTTCTAGTAGTGCCTTTTATCACCGTACAATATTTCAGGGTGATATCGGTAATAGTTTCGGAGATATAGAATGCTTGTGAAATATTTCGCACAACCGCCATGTTGTATTGCTGAGACGTAATAAAATTTGGAGCGCATGGCTGTGGTCCGCCAAAATTATACTATAACCTTACCGAGTTTCATTTAATTTGCTCTAGCCATTTAGATTTTATTATTTCACACACATACGCGCACACACACACACACACGGACAAAAGGTGATCTCTTAGGCCTATTTATTCATACAGTAAATAACAAGAAGTTCCGTGACGAACTAAAGAGCCTACTTTTCTTAAAATTTAAGATTCATGCCAATGTTTAATCTATATGGATCTATCTAGAATAATGACGAAATTAAGTTGGTAATGTCGACATTTCTAATTAGTTCGAAATACTGTATACCTGGCATAATGTAGCCTAATAGAGAACTACTGTTGGCAGCCCTAGTGACTGAATATATTCTTAGTTAGTTCCATCTCTTAAGGCACAGAATAAAAAAAATTGGTTGGAGTCCAATGGATAGCATGGACGTTACATGCAGTTAAACATTGGATCTAACTGCGCGCGTAAAATCATGTTGGCAACAATGGCATACATGTATTGGTCAGAAATAATCTGAAATAATATGATCTATTGTTGTGTCAATTTTGAATGAAATCCATTAGTTAGTGTAGAAGTTACATGCATTTTAAAATTGGACCTATCAGCAGGCTTATAATCATGTTGGCAGCACTGACGTATATTAGTTACTCCAAAGTAATCTAGAATGCCAGGTACTATACGTGTGGAAAGTTTAGAGCTATTGGTTTGCATTCTTTCTGATATTTTGATATTAGGGTAACAAAAATAGAGGCAGCATTTATTAACAGTTCGCAGTCCTGGTTAATCTTAAGAATCGGCATAGTCATATCTGTTATGGTACACATAGCACACACGAAATTTGGTTGAAATCCAAACGATTATATAGAAGTTACATATATTTAAAGTTGGACCTCTCAGCAGGCTTAGAATCATGTTGGTAGCATTGACGTATATAAGTTACTCCAAATTAATATAGAATGTCAGGTCTATTGACGTCCGAAACGGGGGAGGAGCTTACGGTCAGCTGTTTGCAATATGGCGGCGATATGGTGACGTGAAGTAATTGGGTGTGCGTTTGTTATGGCTTCTAATTTATGATGACAAAATACTACATATTTCCTTTCATTGATAGAAATATTTTTATAATCAATTTAAATGCAGTGCCTAATTACTACCAGTTAAAAATATTACCCACATGTAGATAGTTAATTTACTGTCTGCTGTTACATATATGAAGCCTGTACTTGGGAGCCTAGCGGTATCGATGTTTTTTTATTAATTTCACAATATATATATATATATCTCACATAACACAAAGGATGACTCCCTGATAATAAATTGAATCAAGCAACCCTGAATTTGCATGAATGTTTTGGGTTCAAAGAAGCGTTACTTGGGATGCTCAAATCATACTTCAATATTGCAAATATTGACCTACATACTTGCTGTTCAAAGGCAAGAATGTTAATTTATTAATCTCTTGCCACAGGCAAGTTAAAATGGAGGCATCCTCTTTATCAATATATTTAATTAAATATTTAAAATACAGATATTTAACAAAGCTGGAGTCTTCATTTGAACTTGTCATAAGCAAACGGAACAGATCAAAAACTACACTAAAAGCCAAACCAAATTCACTCCTCAGCTCGACATAAACCATAATACCAATTAAAACCTATACAAAACATACTCTCCTTACTGTTGTACAACTTTCAAACCAACTATTCGCACTCAAAACTGTAAAACCCTGAAATGAGAACTAATTAAAGTTAGAATAGCCTAGGCCGATCCGGTCTCCCACTACATTACCGCATATGTAGCCTATACTTAACATCACTATAACTTTAAAATTACGACTAAGTGACCTATCTGCCTGAGTAGTATAGGTGTTACAGGCCTGCCTGTGATGATGGGTCACCAAACCGGTACT
Organism: Meconema thalassinum; assembly: GCA_946902985.2. Classification (NCBI taxonomy): domain Eukaryota; kingdom Metazoa; phylum Arthropoda; class Insecta; order Orthoptera; family Tettigoniidae; genus Meconema; species Meconema thalassinum. The sequence continues at coordinate 768,982,953 of OX336388.2, read as the reverse complement.
TAAAACTAAGATTTTACATTTTAATTAACTAAATTCAACAGTAGGGAGATCATAGCGAAAAACACAATTTAAGCCAAATCATACTTCAATGACCTACATACTTGCTGTTCAAAGGCAAGAATATAAATTCTCTGGCAAATTAAGGCTAGGAACAGCATTTTTCTTAAGTTTTCTAACCATTCGGCTATTGTCAATCGGAAGAACCCCTTAAATAAGTTGACGAAGAGCGGATTACATTCTTTGTACGGCACAGAAGTAATAGGCTATAAGTTTATCAGTATTTTTGATGTAGCTAAATCCATGTGAATACAAATTAGAGACAATAACTATCAATAATCAACAATACCGGTGGAAAGAAGTCGTCTTCACAAAAATGCAGGCTGCACACTGTCATGTAACATGTAACACGTTTTCCAATTGACAGCGACGAAACCCATCTTTCTCTCTGAACTTTTTGTACAGGAAAGTAGTGAAGATAATTCGTAGCCGTTTTATACGATTTGCAACCTTATACAGAGCAGTACCTCCTCGATTTTGACAAATTTCTTTCTGTTTCCATCACGACGTCAATGCTTCACCATCTAAATAAATCTCACCAATCACAATGTTACAGCTTCAACATTCTGCCGCGTGGCTGCGCCATCCAACTTTTCTGACGTCAATACGTGTGCATAGTTTAAAGCTGTCGGCTTGCATACTTTCTGATATATGGGTATTTGGATAAAAAAAATTGAAAGCATTTATTAACAGTTGGCAGCCTTGGAGGCTCTTAAAAAATACGCTGTCATATCTGTTTATGTACACATAGCACATACGAAATTTGGTTGAATTCCTATTGATAGTGCAGAAGTCATATGCATTTAAATATTGGAACTATCAGCAGGCTTATAAATATTTAGGCAACACTGCCGTGTATGGCCTCCTGGAAATTAAACTGCAATATTATTATCTAATGTACCTTTTCGTCATCATATGGAACATGTGTTCGTATGCCAGCTCTTTCACGGTCTTTCGAGGCATGGGGCGTTCAACCCACTATACGAATCTACTTGAAAGAAACAACAAATTCCTAAAATAACATTTAATGGTATTACTTCATGGCAAAACACAACACAAAACACAAAAATATTTTACAATTACTTCTCACAACAAAAATCAAAATTACATGTGAGTCTCTTCTCATAAAGTTTGGTGCTCCACCACACCTATATCTATCCCAGATATCCTATCGTTGATACTCTTTGACATTTGCGAGTGTCCATAGTGTTCTTCACGTGGCACAATTTAACACAAATTTGCATATCACAACACAACAAACACAAATTACATTTAAATAACAGTTATGTGCAATTATTAATATTTATCCGTTTTGAGACGGAACATTTACTTTGAATAACATTGCTTTCATTAGCTTATGCCATGCTTAACATGTGTTGCTTTTCCACGCATATAGTCTTCTTTTCCCATAAGTTTCAAACGCTGAAGTGGTATACTTTTCCCTCCAAAATACACATAGTTATAGACATTTTATAGCTTCACCAGACAAAAATCTTCTGAGTCTGGTCATATCATTATCATTGTAAACGTGTCATATCGTTAAATTACGCTATCCGTATGAATAAATTAGCATAAACTGGGCAATTACTTTTCACAAAAATGCATCCATTTATTTGGTGCAGTTAATTTGTCCTCAGACAATAACTTGGCCAAATCTTATGCAATTACTTCATTCCAACATTGCACATGTATGGAAAAAGTACTTATAATTCATTTAATACCATCATATCAAGCACATCTTAATTACTTTTCGAAATATCGAGATCCTTCAGTGTCCCAATACAATCATAAAAGAAAAGGATCCGGTCTCATTGACTCCCCTTCGTGTGAATAAGAGATTCGTCATGGACCGTCCTCGGCAAGATGGCTGCCGGGTCTGTGGCTTCTACCTGCCCTCCTGACCGACTCCCTACAGTGGCCATGTGCTGACTCAATGGTGCAACTCTGCTAGGGTTACATGATTGGATTGTGTCATTTCGAATTGAGTTAATCCAAAAATTTAATACCTGCACTTAGAGTATTTAATGGGCTCATATCGGCTCCTAATTAGTATTCATAGCGAGGGATGGATCACAAAATAGCTTCGCCGTTCTATGGACGTAATCAGTGGCTCTATGCGCGTCCCAGCTGAGTTTCAAACTGTTATCTCCCTGGACGGGCACGAATATAACTAGAGGAAATCCACGTTTCCTACACGAAGAAACTTTGTCTTACCTCTAAGGGCAGATCAATTACTATACTGGCCTACCTAGGGTGTCTAATGGTTTTCCCTGGCAGCGAAGACTCTGCTAACAGTGGATACAGACAGACTCTGTCCCAACTCTGTTGCGAATACACATGTATGCTCTAAGGCGATACCCTATCGTAGCTTCGAAGATTGGCCTAATAGATTCGTCAACGCGCGAAATATTCGTGGATGGTCCCTGCAATTTATTGACGTAAATCTCTTGATTCTACGTTACATGCTCGCTGACCGCGGCTCAAACAACATTTCCTTCAGATGACTCAATTCCTAAAGCACTCATGTCCTCCATACATTTACTAATCAGTCAAAGTTTTACGTAGCTCCAAAACAAGTATTAATTTACTGGCATTTACATTGACTATCTTAATGGCTCTCAAATACAACCATGTAGAATATAACTTAATAAAACATTTATCTAACATTTCAATTACACTGAAAATCTCTCTTTATCTCGCTATATATCTCTCTTTCTTACTTTTCACAATAACACAGTATTCTTACAATAGATATGACACACTTTGCACGTTCTATAGGCATGAACATGTCGATTTATATATTTATTATTGACACCGACCTCAGATTATCTTATTATTATTATTAGTTAACGTTACCGTTACTTTCATCAACGTCTTACGCCTAAATGGCCGTAAGCTTATCATCCTCAAAGCCATATATCTATAAAAATACGAGGGATGTGAACTCGTACACAAATGACTGTTAATTCTTAATAATTGAGGAAATGATTTGTTGTATGGTGAGCTATTATATTATATCAACATATTGGAATGGTACTCACTTTCATTCTTGCTGGGTTAGTCCAACATGAGAGCAATTTTCCCACCATCCTACTTGCTTTAAGCCATCATTACACTTTTCATACGACACATTGCATAGGATTTGCACATGGTAATTATATCTTGCACTACTAGCATTTTACACTTTTTAAACAACACACATTCTTTTAACATATCAACATAAACACTTTTAATGATCACTGTAACATAACTTTATACACAACTTTTCACACGGATCCTTGCTTGGATTTCGACTATTGCCTGACTTCAGAGGTGCGACGCAGTTAAATCCTGACAAACGCCTGTCTCCTTCGAAAGTCTATCTCGCGTGTGTGTGCTCATCTCCCGTCTCCTACTGCTTCTATCTTCTATCCTGCAAAGTTTCTCAATCATAGATCACAAATACTTGTGATGCCTTCCAGGTTCCCCGTAAATCTGTAGTGTTCATTACAATTATATGTGTTATTTTAAATATTATAACACTCCCTGTGGATAGGTTCATTGTCTATAAACATCATCCTAAAATATCTCTACGCTGTACTGATTATTTAGTCGCGTATACTGTCTGCTTATACGTCTGCTGCATACTGGTTATCATATTAATGCAGAACTACTTTTATTATGCTGCATGATGCGCCTTTCATTGTTCATTTCAAGGATACTGAACGTCAATACTTATAAATTTCACGCACTTTCCCGCGTGGTCGAACAGCATGTCGCCCCAAGAGTTGAGTCAAGAAGAACTGACTGTCTCCTCCAGCTTCACCCATATAAAGCTTTCTGACGAAAAGTAGTCCACTGGATTTTCAGGAGCGAATCTCTTCTTAAATAATGCGTTTTCTGACACGGTGAAGTGTGATTCTTACTCGTCTATTCATGGAGGTTCCACATTCACTTGCGTGCTGGCAATTCCTTCGTCCAATTAATTAAAATTAATTGCTTTCTTCCATGGCGTTGGAACGCTAACCCGGGGTAATCCCCTTCGGCTACGAGACTTATCCGTGCCCCCGCGCAGTACGTGTGTGAATAAGCTCAAAAACACATACAGGCTTTAATTTAGGTGTGCAAAGACTCCTAAATTACCACTCTTGGAATAGAAGTCTATTGGTGTAAGTTTCATTTCATTTGAATACTTCAATTGGCAGGAATTAATTAATTTGTCTAGATGACTCTCCCCTTTCTACTGTTCTGTGTTGTTTGGTGGGGATTTTCTCCGTCGTTAATCACGGCCTACTCCCCTAGTGTCACCAGAAAATAGTGCCTTGGCGTCACGTCTACCACGCTTCCACTCAACACCGCTTTGTCAAACTGTCAAGTTGGCTCTTTCCTGTGACTCTTGCTAACATATGCATATACTGCCTTGCATTTTTATACAATATTCCAACTTGTATTGCTTAAAATTCCCGTTCTGGACATGGAATTAAGCTATTATTATTATATACTGTCATTATCTTATTGTTCCTCGGGTTCACTGAGGCTGTTCCCCCTCAGAGATCAATGGTTCGACCCTTAGAAGTATCATGGTCCTGGTCTTTCCTTTATAAAGACCCCGGTTCGATACTAGTCATCCGTGTCCACTTGGGCACATCTTCCCCCAGCTAAGTTTGAAAAATTCATTTTACAAGTGAATTCTTTCGAGCCTCCTTCTGACTGCATCGACCTTGTAGACAGTGTTTTCATTAGGCGGTCAATGCTCCCGGGCAGTGGGACGCTTCGCTCCTCCTCCCCTTGGGTTTGTCTGCCGTCTATGTATTTCGTCGTTTTCTTTCCTTAGAGCTTCATTCATTGCTCGTAGTTCCCTTGCTGCTTCCCGTAACTGCTCATAAAACTCTCCCAACTGACAGCTGCATTCATTCCTCGTTCTCTTTGGGTCTACAAGCTGGCTGTCTTGTTTCCTTTCAAACTGGTTTTGGCCTGTCTGCGGACTCTCTGCGTGCATACCGAATGATTCCCCATACACTTGGGTGTGCATAGCTTGCTCTTCTGTGGTTTCATACTCTTCCGGTGGACTATTCAGTTTGAGATTGGCAGCATTTACCACATCTTCTTTGCCTGTCTCTTCATCTTTAATTCTGTAGGCATTATTTTGCAAATCTCTTATAATTACATAGGACTTGTGAAATTTGCATTGACTTTCAGGTATTTCCTGCTCTCTGAGTCATAATTGGCTGGTTTTTCTTATTGCTCCATTTCTTGTGGAGTTCATCTGTCTGTCTTCATGCTGTTGAAGTTACAGACTCTTTGCTCCGTCATCATTCTTATAGATGTCGGGTGACCTTCTATTTTTAATCGCTTCATCCCAATGCACTTGCGATGTTCTGTTGTCATCTCCACGCTCCTGCATATACCTTAATGATGCGTGGCAACGTTCTTCTGCATCTTCGTCGAAACCGCGACTCTGTTCTTGGGGTCTCCATTCTTGGTTACTCCCATCTCGGCCGTAATTTCTTCTGTTATCAGGCTGTTGATTCTTGTATCGCGCTGATTCCAGGTTTTTCTTCCTCGGTGTCCGCGGTTCGATCTTCCTGTATGCTGGCCTCCAATTCTGGTTTTCCCTTTCTTCTCGTTGCCGGTCTGACTTTACAGTTTCTGTGCTGGTGGATTTATTTTTGGTCTGCACCCTAGTCGGTTCGGTTTGTGGACTAGTCATGTGAACTTGTTCCATGTTCCGACTCTGCCTCATATGCTGCGTTGTGGTGACATCGAGTTGTCTGAGTAGCTCATCCATCTCAGTCGCTGTCTTGGCGTTTGCCGAGATTAATAGTCTTTGCACTTCATATGGTAATTGCTTGGCTATCGCTAAACAAAGGTCTAATTCTCTAGGGGCTTCGTCAAGCTCTCTGAAACGGCATAATTGTGCTATAAAAAGTTCAGCATACTTCGATGGATTATTTGTACTATAACGTCTGGAGTACAAGTCCAATCTTAGATTCTGCTGGATATTTGGATCCCAGTACCTCTTTAAAAATGCCTGGCGGAACTCTTCTACTGTGTCAAACGTGTAACGAAAACTTCTGAACCATAAGGCACATTCACCTTTAGTCAGTTTTTCAATAGCTCTTAATCTCGCTCTGGCGGTACCTTTGTGTCATTTAAATATTCGGAAACCTCTTTGAGCCAGTACTTGGGTGTCGTGTTTGAGTTACTCCCCGAATACTTTCTCGGTTTCTCGTCATTAACCCTTATAACAGTGACTATCTGATTGTGTACAGCATTTTCATGCGGTGTGGACGTAGCAATAGGTATACCAGGTGTGATATACGGGCTGTCACTTGGCATGGCTGTATTTCTTGGAGTGGGCTGTACTTCTATATCCGCTCATCTATTTCTCCTATTTTCATCTATGCTCCCTTCATTAGATCTAGGATTTCGCAATATGGACTCCTCGTGTGCGATCATCCTGGTTTCTATTTGGCTGTGCCTATTTTCCGCTCTTTCTAAAGGAGCTAATACTTCTCGTTGTATTTTCTTCAGGCGATCACGATTTTCTTCTGCCATAGAAAAGATTTTCTCCTTGTCATCTTTAAGGCTCTCTTTTATATGAGAAATTTCCCCCCGCTAAACCTTGTCTTACTTCGGCAAGCGTTTTATCACTGACTTCATTTTTCAAGCCCTCTCGAATTTCCAATTCCTCTCGTAAACCTGTAACCTCTTTTTGGATGTGACCGTGCATATTGGAGATTTTGTTCCTTATTTTGGTAATTTCTCCCGGGTCCTCATCTTGCCTTTTGTGAATGACTGCTAGATCGTTCTGAGTTTGTTCTAACTCTTTTTGGACTTTTCCAACCTGCGTCTTCATATTCATAATTATTCCATTATTTTCTTTAGCGGAAGTTTTTATTTCACTGATCTCCTTGCATTGGTCAAGGATATTCTGATCCTGCTTCCTTAATGCTTCATCTACTGCTTTTGCGTAGCCTGCCATACGTTTATCCCATTTTTCTTCACTATCTTCAAGCCTTTGAACAACGGTCTGAGTGGACGTATTAAACTGCTTTTCCTGACGCTTAGTGATCGCTTCGTTTTGATTCTGAATATCTTTAAGCTCTACGGACATATGGTTTAATCTATCATTGACCTTACGTTGCGGGTCTCTGCACGCTTGCAGATTATTCTCGAGCTTCACTTCTATTGACTCAAAGCGTTTGTCATTATTTGCTTGCATCTCTGAAACCACGCTAACAATCTTTTCAGTTATCTCCTGTTTAATAGATTCTTTTACATCATCAATTTTTTATTGACCTCTAATAAATTTGAATCTAATCTCTGACTGACCTCTAATTGGTTATTTTCTAACTGAGTGTTTTCCGTAGCCAACATCTGGCTCATTTCATTTTGATTAGCCCTCAGGCTATCGTTTTTTCCGGTTTTGTTAGCATCCAATCTACTGTTCATTTCATTTTGATTAGCATCTAAGTGATTATTTACTGTATCCAATCTACCCGTTATTTCATCATGAAATGCCTTAGCATCTTCCCTATTCTTAGCATGAGTAGTATTAAAATGTTCCTTCAACTCTGCGATACATTGTAGTATCCCCTCAGTACCGGCCATCCTGTATTTCTTATCTTGGAGATAAAGGTGGGCCTGTGGTGTTCATGTTGGTGGGTTATATTGGGAAAAGAATTCCGATGTCGCAAAAACAACAACATTCATTTAAGCACAGTGCTGTCAACGACTATGGAATGGGTTTAGACCCGCGTACCCGTTTGTACATTCACTCGTCTGACAACAATGTCTAATGTCTGAATATAACCTAAGAAAAGACTCACAATCACTCAAACACAGTTTGAGGAAAAAGATACTATTATGGTTTTCCTCCATCGAAACCATACTATTATTATGGGGTTTTCTGAATCCCATAAGCCATCACGTTCTCTGGGCGCCATGATAATTGGAAAGGAGGGTGCTTACCATGTTTTGCCCCACTCACGGGCAACATGATAATTGATAAGGTTTACCATGCGCCTATGGTGACCTGTGTTTACAACTGGCCCCATGTATCAGCGACATGATAAAGTTAAGAGACGAATATTACATTTACGTTTATGAATGTCTCAAGGAGGATTATCATCATTTATTTCGAACGTGTAGGCTTATCAATTATGGGACGCGGCCTTCCCAAATATACCCTCACTCTGCTGCTATACTTGTCTCTACCATTTAATACCTTGGCCGACTTTTAGTAGTACCTGTAACTCAATCCTAGTACAATAACATATCTTCCATGTACCCTTTCGTCATCATATGGAACATGTGTTCGTATCCCAGCTAGTTCACGGTCTTTCGAGGCATGGGGCGTTCAACCCACTATACGACTGTACTTGAAAGATACAACAAATTCCTAAATATAAGATTTAATGGTATTACTTCATGGCAAACACAAAACACAAAAATATTTTACAATTACTTCCCACAACAAAAATCAAAATTACATGTGAGTCTCTTCTCATAAAGTTTGGTGCTCCACCACACCCATATCTATCCCAGATATCCTATCGTTGATACTCTTTGACATTTGCGAGTGTCCAGAGTGTTCTTCACGTGGCACAATTTAACACAAATTTGCATATCACAACACAAACAAGAAGTTCCGTGACGAACTAAAGAGCCTACTTTTCTTAAAATTTAAGATTCATGCCAATGATTAATCGATATGGATCTATCTAGAATAATGACGAAATTAAGTTGGTAATATCGAAATTTCTAATTAGTTCGAAATACTGTATACCTGGCATAATGTAGCCTAATAGAGCACTACAGTTGGCAGCCCTGATGACTGAATATATTCTTAGTTCCATCTCTTAAGGTACAGAATACAAAATTTGGTTGGAGTCCAATGAATAGCATGGACGTTACATGCAGTTAAACATTGGATCTAACAGCGCGCGTAAAATCATATTGGCAAAAGTGTCATGCATGTATTGGTCAGAAATAATCTGAAATAATATGATCTATTGTTGTGCCAATTTTGAATGAAATCCATTAGTTAGTATAGAAGTTACATGCATTTTAAAATTGGACCTATCAGCAGGCTTAGAATCATGTTGGCAGCACTGACGTATATTAGATACTCCAAAGTAATCTAGAATGCCAGGTACTATACGTGTGGAAAGTTTAGAGCTATTGGCTTGCATTCTTTCTGATATATTGATATTAGGGTAACAAAAATAGAGACAGCTTTTATTAACAGTTGTCAGCCCTGGTTGCTCTTAAGAATACGCATAGTCATAGCTGTTATGGTACACATAGCACATACGAAATTTGGTTGAAATCCAAATGATAGTATGGAAGTTACATGTATATAAATTTGGACCTCTCAGCAGGCTTAGAATCATGTTGGTAGCACTAACGTATATAAGTTACTCCAAATTAATATAGAATGTCATGTACTATACGTGTGCATAGTTTAAAGCTGTCATCTTGCATACTTTCTCATATATATTGGTATTTGGATAATAGAAATTAAGAGCATTTTTTAACAGTTGGCAGCACTGGTGGTTCATAAAAATACGTTCAGTCATATCTGATTATGTACACATACAATATACGAAATTTGGTTGAAATCCAATTGATAGTGTAGAATTTATATGCATTTAAATATATGACCTATCAGTAGGCTTATAATCATTTTGGCAACACTGCCATGTATGGCCTTCTGGAAATTAAACTGCAATATTATTATCCATATGTGTGCCGATTTTGAGATAGCTCCCATTCATACCTTCCAAGATATCCAACATGGAGCTCAAATTTCAATTGCGATTTTTCCGCAGTTGGTAGCACTTACATCATTTTCAAATATGGCCGTGAGATATTCAGGTATTGATCTTTACTCCTACCAAAATTTATTGCGATTGCTCCAGCCGTTTAGGAGTTGATAGGGGGGACACACACAGCCAGCCAGCCAGCCAGACAGACTGACAGACAGACAGAAGGACAGACAGACAGACAGACAGACACACATTTTCCCGGATCGATCTCATAAGACTACTTTTTCCTCATTTTTGCAAAATGTGAAAAGTAGGCTAAAAACACCAATTACATTTAAATAACAGTTATGTGCAATTATTAAATATTTATCCGTTTTGAGACGGAACATTTACTTTGAATAACATTGCTTTCATTAGCTTATGCCATGCTTAACATGTGTTGCTTTTCCACGCATATCGTCTTCTTTTCCCATAAGTTTCAAACGCTGAAGTGGTATACCTTTCCCTCCAAAATACACATAGTTATAGACATTTTATAGCTTCACCAGACAACAAACTTCTGAGTCTGGTCATATCATTATCATTACCAACGTGTCATATCGTTAAATTACGCTACCCATATGAATGAATTAGCATGAACTGGGTAATTACTTTTTACAAAAATGGATCCATTTATTTGGTGCAGTTAATTTGCCCTCAGACAATAACTTGGCCAAATCTTATGCAATTACTTCATTCCAACATTGCACATGTATGGAAACAGTACATATAATTCATTTGATACCATCATATCAAGCACATCTTAATTACTTTTCGAAATATCGAGATCCTTCAGTGTCCCACTACAATCTTAAAAGAAAAGGATCCGGTCTCATTGACTCCCCTTTGTGTGAACAAGGGATTCGTCATGGACCGTCCTCGGCAAGATGGCTGCCGGGTCTGTGGCTTCTACCTGCCCTCCCTACCGAGTCCCTGCAATGGCCATGTGCTGACTCAATGGTGCAGCGCTGCTAGGGGTACATGATTGGATTGTGTCATTACTAATTGAGTCAATCTAAGTATTTAATACCTACACTCTTAGAGTATTTAATTGGCTCATATCGGCTCCTAATTAGTATTAATAGCGAGGGATGGATCACAAAATAGCTTCGCCGTTCTATGGACGTAATCAGTGGCTCTATGCGCGTCCCAGCTGAGTTTCAAACTGACGGGCACGAATATAACTGGAGGAAATCCACGTTTCCTACACGAAGAACTTTTGTCTTACCTCTAAGGGCAGATCAATTACTATACTGGCCTACCTAGGGTGTCTAATGGTTTTCCCTGGCAGCGAAGACTCTGCTAACAGTGGATACAGACAGACTCTGTCCCAACTCTGTTGCGAATACACATTTATGCTCTAAGGCGATACCCTATCGTAGCTTCGAAGATTGGCCTACTAGATTCGTCAACGCGCGAAATATTCGTGGATGGTCCCTGCAATTTATTGACGTAAATCTCTTGATTCTACGTTACATGCTCGCTGACCGCGGCTCAAACAACATTTCCTTCAGATAACTCAATTCCTAAAGCACTCATGTCCTCCATACATTTACTTATAAGCCAAAGTTTTACGTAGCTCCAAAACAAGTATTAATTTACTGGCATTTACATTGACTGTCTTAATAGCTCTCAAATACAACCATGTAGAATATAACATAATAAAACATTTATCTAACATTTCAATCACACTGAAAATCTCTCTTTATCTCGCTATTTATCTCTCTTTCTTACTTTTCACAATAACACAGCATTCTTACAATAGATATGACACACTTTGCATGTTATATAGGCATGAACATGCTGATTTATATATTCATTATTGACACCGACCTCAGATTATATTATTATTATTATTAGTTAACGTTACCGTTACTTTTTTACACTTTTTAAACAACACACATTCTTTTAACATATCAACATAAACACTTTTAATGATCACTGTAACATAACTTTATACACAACTTTACACACGGATCCTTGCTTGGATTTCCACTATTGCCTGACTTCAGAGGTGCGACGCAGTTAAATCCTGACAAACGCCTGTCTCTTTCGAAAGTCTATCTCGCGTGTGTGTGCTCATTTCCCGCCTCCTACTGCTTCTATCTTCTATCCTGCAAAGTTGCTCAATCATAGATCTCAAATACTTGTGATGCCTTCCAGGTTCCCGTAAATCTGTAGTATTCATTACAATTATATGTGTTATTTTAAATATTATAACACTCCCTGTGGATAGGTTCATTGTCTATAAACATCATCCTAAAATATCTCTACGCTGTACTGATTATTTAGTCGCGTGTACTGTCTGCTTATACGTCTGCTGCATACTAGTTATCATATTAATGCAGAACTACTTTTATTATGCTGCATGATGCGCCTTTCATTGTTCATTACAAGGATACTGAACGTCAATACTTATAAATTTCGCGCACTTCCGTTTAGGAGTTAATAAGGGGGGACACACACACAGCCAGCCAGCCAGCCAGACAGACAGAAGGAGAGACAGACACACATTTGCCCGATCTCATAAGTCTACTTTTTCCTCATGTTTGCAAAATGTGAAAAGTAGGCTAAAAATTTGCTAAAAATTGAATGCAAGAGAATTGTTGGGTACTTACTAAAGAAATGAAATTATATTTGAAGAGAGCAGGTTTCATTGTACACCTATATGTAATAGTGCCAAGTAAGGAGCAAGTGACGAAATACAATGGTAAAGGAGAGGTCAGTAGAAATAAAGTTAAACAGGGGTAGCTGTGTCTAGTGCCAGTGTCCAGGTACTGTTGTAATGTATACACGTTTCTTTCAGATGAAGAGCAAGTGACGGAGAACTCTGGTACAAGAGAGGTGAGCAGTACAGGACGTCAAGTAGAGGTGGCTCTGGGAGGTGCTGTCCAACTCCAGTGTCCATCCACTGGAGGAGTGTCTTGCTGGAGCAGAGTGGGTACTGGAGGAACCTTGGAACCTGTTGGAGATGGCCCGGAGCTTAGTTTGGAGAGAGTGCTCTACCAGGAGGCGGGCACTTATCGCTGTACTAGACGAGCATCTCCTAGAATGGATGAATGGAGATCTCTTGTCAACGTGGATTTGACAGTAACAGGTAGGTACTAGATCCATAGTGAAAATGGATTTGACAGCAGCAGACAGGTACACTTTCCTCGTCACAGTGGATTTGACAGAAACAGGCAGGTACTAGATTTTTGGTCAACATGGGTCTGTCAGTAACAGACAGGTACTAGATCTCCGGTCAAATTGGACTTGACAGCAACAGGCAAATACTAGATGCCTGGTAAACGTGGCCTTGTTTATAAAGTAACATGCTGGTACTAGATTCCTGGTCAAAATGAATTTGACGGAATCAGGCAGATGCTAGATCACTGGTTAAAGTTTATTTGACAGTAATAGGCAGCTACTAGATCCTTGATCAACGTGGCTTTGCCAATAAAGGGTGTGTACTATGATAAGGGGTAGCAAATACTAGGTAGAAAGGCAATATTGGAGGAGACTTCTTCGCACAAAAAAATAATTAATTCCACAATAAGGTAAATTCAGTATAAACAATATTTTGTGGGAATTTTGGATTATATTTTTCTGAGGAAAAAAGTCTAATGTCTGATGTGAATGCATAGATTGCTCTAGCGAATGAGCTTTGGCTATCTGAATATTGTGCTCATGAATGTTACACTCCTCTGTCCCTCGTGGTGTAGTGGCTAGCACTCTTGCTATCACCCTGGAGATCCGGGTTCGTTTCCCGGCTCTGCCAATAAATTATATTCTGGTCTGAGAGCTTGAACTGAGCACTCTCAGCCTCGTGAGGCAAAACTGAGAAGATTCCCATCTCAGCCATCATGGAAGTGGTTTTCCATCGTTTCCAGGCGAATGCCGAGATGGTTCCTAACTTACTGCCACGGTTGTCTCCTTCCCAATCCTCAATTGAATAAGAAATACACAGACTAATGCAACCACCTTTATAACACAGGTTTATCAGACATACTTCCACATACACCCCAGTACACGGGGCTGAATGACCACGTCACTCAAGCTCCTCAAGTGAAACAACAACAACAAACATCTCTTCCTCCTTGACGTAAGTTTCGTAGCAGACAATTTGATCAATATGTACCCTAAGTTATCTCATTAGGCGATAATATTGATTCTCCGTGTACTTCAAAACCACCCACCTTCTTTTATACAGTGAATCCAGTTTTGTGAGGGCTTGGGCATTGGACGTTCTTATTTGATTGCGTCTGACAACGCGCAGACCCTTACCATGCTGACGGAAAGTGTTATTTAGGGGCTTTGCCACATCGTGGTCATTTAGCCCTATGTACTTGGGAATTGGTACTTGAAATCGAGGTAGGGAATGGGTAGGAAGCAGCTGTGAGCTTAAGTTAGGTATCATCCCAGAATTTGCCTGGGCTATATGTGGGAAACCACTTCCAGGATGGCTGAGGTAGGAATCGAAACCGGCTCTTCTCAGTGTTGCCTCGCAAGGCTGAATTTGCCCAGTTACAGCCGGACCTCAGGGGTGACAGCCAAGAATTCTAGCCACAAGGTGGTCATATTGCATACAATCATAGATTTAAATGTGACTCTTAAATACGGAAATATAATAGGAATCCAAGCTTGATGAATCCAAGAAATCTTGGAGAGGACAGATTTATTAACTATCTATGTCTGCCTCTTGTTACTTTTTGAGTCTTCAGATTTTCAATTGGTTTGATGCAGCTATCCATGCTTCCCTGTTTTGAGCTAATCGTTTCATCTGTGGATATAGCTACCACACCCTACATCCGTGGCAATCTGTTTAACATAATTATCATAACATTGGTCTACCCCTACAGTTCTTATCCTCGACCCTTTCTTCTATAACTAAGATTGGTATTCCCGGGTGTCTTAGTATGTGTCCTACCAACTTATAGCTTCTCTTCATTAGCAGTCGCCAGAAACACCTCTCCTCTCCCAATAGTCTTAATACCTCTTCATTTGTTACCCTATCTACCCATCTGATCATCATTCTACTGTAACACCACATTTAAAACGCTTCAATTCTCCTCTTTTCTGCTGCTCCAACAGTCCAAGCTTCACTTCCATAGAGTATCACGCTCCAGACAAAGGCCTACAAAAATGACCTAATACCTTAATCTACATTCGATATCAACAGATTCTTTTAGGTAGATTTCATTAGAAAGCTAACTATTGCAATGGGTACCATGTTTCGACTTCCGGAAAATTTCGACATAACTTCACGTTTCACATCCCCCAGACCCCAAAACCACCGTCAGTTCAAAAGTTTATATATAATTTATGTATATATATATACATATCAGTTTCTTGTGGACACGATAACTACCGTAATTTTGTACCAATCACTTTGAATTTTTTACATAATATGTATCCCTATAAAATCTCGGTCGAGTTCGTTAATGGGCAAAATCGGTCGAAGGGGGTGAAAATAGGGGGCTTTTTTCGAAAATGTGAAATTTCGCTATAACTCTCTTAATACGTGAAATATCGAATCCATTCAAAGTTCAAAATATGTGTCGGATAAGTGCCAAAAATTTATGTCAAATAAGTTTTTTGATAGCACCAACCATTGACCAAAGGGGTGGAAAAAAGTGGGTTTTTCGGGAAACATTAATCATATCTCTCTTAATAGGCACAATATCAAAACCGTACAAAATGGAAAATATTCCTCTAATAATTACCTAAAACTTTTGTCTGAAGGAATTTTTGATATGACCCACCATTACGCCAAGGGATGAGAAAAGTGATTTTGGAATTAAAACAAGATGTTCAGTAAAGAACATACAGCCAACTTTCTCCTAAATGCATGGGTATTGTTATAACTGTTTGTCCTTTTCAAGGAGTATGATTGAATGTTGGTTGTAGTAGCTTGTTGAAATACAACGTGCTATAGGGATATTAAACATGAATATGAGGTGCCCTTTGCTAGTGCTACCTCTGTACCAAATTTCGTTCAATTCGGTTTCACCGTGTTTGAATTGATAGGGGGAATCGATTTGCACACATACTTGGCCACCCTCTGCAAACTATTGAGCTGATGTTCTTGCAGTTTGGTGTGAATATGTTTCCCACATAAAGATATGGTGTTGCAAAATTTGGTAGAGACTAGATTATTAGGTTGGTCGTAATTACATTTTAGCTTTTAACATTTGGGTGGCCGCGATTACGTTTCCGTCAAGATAGCGGTGATATAAAACATGACACTGAGGTGCCCTTTGCTAGTGCTACCTCTGTACCAAATTTCGTTCCATTCGGTTTCACCGTGTTCGAATTGATAAGGGGAATCGATTTTCACACAAAGATGGCCGCCATCCGCAAAATATTAGGCTGATGACCTATTAGTTTGGTCAAAAAGCAAAAGGAAGGAAGCTTGTAGTTTAACGTGACCGTTAATCTTGAGATCATGAGCCACGGGACCTCCTTTTTACGTGGAATCCTAACCACAGGACGTGGCATTTCACTTCGAAAATCTCACATGCATTGGCCGGGAATCGAACCCGGACCGCCTTGGTGAGAGGCATACAGCTAGACCGCTGAGCCACCACGTCCCCAAGTTTGGTCAAAGGATGCTCCCTCCATAAAGGAATGTTGTTGCAAAATTTGGTAGAGATCGGATGATTAGGTTAGTCGTAATTTGATTTAAGCTTTGAACATTTGTGTGGCCGCCATTACGTTTCCGTCAAGATGGCGGCGATATAAAACATGACACTGAGGTGCCTTTTGTTAGTACTACCTCTGTACCAAATTTCGTTCCATTCGGTTGCACCGTGTTCGAATTAATAGGGGGAATCGATTTTCACACAAAGATGGCCGCCATCCGCAAACTATTATGCTGATGGCCTATTGGTTTGGTCAAAGGATGCTCCCCCCATAAAGGTATGTTGTTGCAAAATTTGGTAGAGATCGGATGATTAGGTTAGTCGTAATTTGATTTAAGCTTTGAACATTTGTGTGGCCGCCATTACGTTTCCGTCAAGATGGCGGCGATATAGAACATGACACTGAGGTGTCCTTTGCTAGTGCTACCTTTGTACCAAATTTCGTTCAATTCGCATTCACCGTGTTCGAATTGATAGGGGGGGACAGACATTCAGAGTACACACACTCACACACACACAGACACACACACACACACACACACACAGACTCACACACACACATACACACACACACACAGACTCACACACACACATACACACACACAGACAGACACACTTTTTTCGCCCTGTGTTGATCTCATAAGTCTACTTTCATTTTTTGCAAAAATCGAAAGTAGGCTAAAAATGCCAAGTGCCATCAGAGGTTACCATAACAACGCTTTTAAATTGATAAGGGATGATCTATCAGAGGTTGCCAAGACAACGCCATTGACGAGATCACATTCATTTTTAGCCTACTTTTCACACTTTTCAAAAATTAGGAAAAAGTAGACTTATAAGATATATCCGGGAAAATGTGTCTGTCCTTCTGTCTGTCTGTCTGTCTGTCCTTCTGTCTGTCGGGCTGTGTGTGTGTGTCCACCCCCCTATCAACTCCTTAACGGCTGCAGCAATCGAAACCAAATTTAGTATGAGTAAAGATGTATACCGGAATATCTCAAGCCCATATTTGAAAAAGATGCCAGTGCTACCAACTGCTAAAAAAACGCACTAGAAAGTTGAGCTCCATGTTGGATATCTTGGAAGGTATACATGGGAGCTATTCTAAAATTGGCACACATGTAGATAATACTATTTCAGTTTAATTTCCAGGTGGCCATACATGACAGCGTTGCCAAAATAATTTTAAGCCTTCTGATAAGTCCAATTTTTAAATGCACATAACTTCTACACTATCAATTGGATTTCAACCAAATTTTGTATGTAATATGTGTACATAAACATATATGACTGAGTGTATTCTTAAGAGCCACCAGGGCTGCCAACTGTTAATAATGGCTCTCTATTTTGTATCCAAATATATCAGAAAGTATGCAAGCCGACAGCTTTAAACTATGCACAAGTAAATTACCCGACATTTTACATTAATTTGGAGTAACTTATATACGTCAGTTCTACCAACATGATTCTAAGCCTGCTGATAGGACCAATTTTTAAATACATGTAACTTCTATACCAACAAATGGATTTCATCCAAAATTGGCACAAAAAGATATAATATTTCAGATTATTTCTGACCAGCACTCGCATGAAATTGTTGCCAACATGCTTTTACGTGTACTAATAGATCCAATGTCTAAATCCATGTAACGTCCTTTGGACTTCAACCACATTTTTAGCCAATTTTCAATTTTGATAAAATAGGCTTATGAGATCACCTTTTGTCCGTGTGTGGGTGCGTGTGTGTGTGTGTGATTCGTGTGTGTGTCCCCACCTAATAAAATCTAAATGGCAGGAGCGATTTCAATGAAACTCGGAAAGTTCATAGCACTATTCCGGGCGACCTCGACCGTGCCCTTCAAATTTTGTTACGACTCACCAATCCAACATGGTGGCTGTGCGAAATATTTCACCAGCATTCAATATCTCCGAAACTATTACCGATATTACCCTGACATTTTCTATGGTGATAGAGGGAACTACTATAAGTTCACTTATGTGACATTTGAAAACCTGGTAACTACAAAACCAACATGGCGGCCAAGCGAATTTGCGACATTTAAATAGACGTTTCTCGCGATTTGGCCAACCAAACGCAATGAAACTTGGTACAGTATATGTTTATATACATTTTAATGCACAGACATCTAACTTCGTTCAATTGTTTACATAATCACAAGATGGCGGATGTGCGAAATATTTCACCGGCATTCTATATCTCTGAAACTATTAGCGGTATCTCCCTAAAATTTTGTACGGGGATAAAGGGCACTACTGGAAGTCCATCTATAAGACTTTCAAAAACCGGTTAACTGCAAAACGAACATGGCGGCCAAGCGAATTTGAAAATTTTAAATAGACCTTTCTCGCGATTTAATGTTCCAAGCGCACTGAAACCTGGTACAGGAAATATTTATACACATTGTAATCCACTGGTATATAATTTAGTTCAATGGTTTACATAACCCCAAGATGGCGGCAGTGCGAATTTTAAAATTAAGTTTTTATTTCTTGTGATGTAGTCATGCTGTTACTTAGGAAGCGGAATAACCAGTGATGGACGAAGCAAAGAGGATATAAAAAGTAGGTTGGCTCAGGCAAGGAAAGCCTTTCTACAAAAGAGGAATATGTTGACATCGAATATAGATTTAGGTATAAGGAAGTCATTTATGAAAGCCTTTGTCTGGAGCGTGGCGCTCTATGGAAGTGAAACTTGGACTATTGGTGCAGCAGAAAAGAGGAGAATTGAAGCATTTGAAATATGGTGTTACAGAAGAATGATGAAGATCAGATGGGTAGATAGGGTTACAAACGAAGAGGTATTATGGCGAGTGGGAGTGGAGAGATGTTTCTGGCGACTGCTAATGAAGAGAAGAGATAGGTTGGTAGGACACATACTAAGACACCCAGGAATAGCAAGCTTAGTTATGGATGGAAGGGTCGAGGACAAGAACTGTAGGGGTAGACCAAGGTTAGAATATGTTAAACAGATTGCCTCGGATGTAGGGTGTGGTAGCTACGTAGAGATGAAACGATTAGCTCAGGACAGGGAGGCATGGACGGCTGCATCAAACCAGTCAAAAGACTGAAGACTCAAACACAGTCATGCGATCGAAGTGAAAGTTTGAATAATGAACCTACGCAATAATTTTACTATAATAGTACATGAGTCTATGGCCTATACATTTAACAATCCAACATGGCGACCATCCGAAATATTAAGACGATACTGAATATCTACGAATCTATTTTAGCAATCAAACTGCATTTTTAATGTCCATAGGGGCTATGAACTTAAGTTCACCTATAGGACTTTAAATAACCTGGTGATCACAAATCCAACATGGCGGCGACGCGAATTATAAATATTCACATGGACGTTTCTCGCAATTTAACCATCCGCGTGCATTGAAACTAGGTACAGTAAATCCTTATACGAATGTTAATCCACTGGCATCTAATTCATTTCAATTGTTTCCATAACCTCAAGATGGCAGCTGTGAAAAAATTTAAAATCTCCTTGTTACTTCTTGTGTCCTAAATATGCGATTGAAGTTTGAATACTACACGTTCACAATAATCTGCATGTAACAGTTCATAACTCTAGGACCTACAAAATCCAACATGGCGACCATCCGAAATATTTAGTCGGTTCTCAATATCTACGAATCTATTACAGCAATCAAACTGAAATTGTGCATGTTGATAGTGGCAATTAACATAAGTAGGATATATGAAAATAGGCTGTATAGTTCTTCACGGAACTACTTGTTTATTCTGTACCTTAGGAGATGGAAGTAAGAATATATTCAGTCACCAGAGCTGCCAACTGTTTTGCTCCATTAGGCTACATTATGCCTAGTATACCTTATTTCGAACTAATTAAGACATTTCGATATTACCCACTTAATTTCATCATTATTCTAGATAGGTTCATATACTGTAGATTAATCTATGGCATGAATCTTAATTTTAAGAAAAGTAGGCTCTTTAGTTCGTCACGGAACTTCTTGTTCCATCTGACTATGAGGGAAGCAGCTAACTGGTAACATGCTGAACTTCTATGCCCAAGGTGCTGGTTCAAAGCCGGCCAAAGTCGCCGGATTTTCTAAGAGCGCTAAAGATCCGTCAGCATGCTTTCCTTCGGAGGGGAAGTTACAACGTTCGTTGCAAGTTGCTGGTTGCGGTGGCATCTAGCAGCCGAGTTCACAGCTAGGTGTCGTTGACGTTAGTATTTGGTAAAAAATTAGGTACTACTACTTAAAATTGACCGTCTGCAGACCTTACCTGAATTACAGACTAATACAGTCATCACAAATATCACCGTTTATCAGACAGATTCTACACACACCCAATGTACACGGGGTTACATGACCACCTTGTCGCAGCCCCAAAACTGAGGAACCAACCAACAACTCTCCGGGAGATAAAATTTTGCGTGAAGAAGTAACAGACTGTTAGATAGTTACATATTAGTTCCAAACCTTGCATAAGGACAGTGTGATCACAAGTATAAAAATTAACCCCAAATGACAGTAAAATGTTAAAAGTATGCATAGAAAGACGAAAAAATGTTAGCTAACCTCCAATTGTAAAATACTTTCTCGCAATAAATGAGGTCTGATCCTCCTACGAAAACCTGCATATTTTGCCTATTATAGCCTATCCCCTAGTTTGCCCGGTGAAATCTACCTCCGCCTTCCGGCGTGCCGAGAGGATTTTATTCTGTAGAAATGCTTTCCTCGCCTGTGCTAACCTACTTTTTGCTTCGTCTGTCACTGTATATTTTTGCTTCCTAAGTAACAGAAGTCTACCCCTTATTAATCTCGTTTCCAACGGGTTCGGGGATCAGATGCGATGAATGTCCACGTGGCTGATGGTTTCTACGGCCGGATGCCCTACCTGACGCCAACTTCACGAAAGGAGTTAATGAGAGATGAAATGAATAAAGATGAACTTTGGCTACCAATCAAAACTGTCAACACACAGCGGCGAACGTTGGAACTTGATAGAGCGTTCATCACTAGCCAAATATAACTCAAACATTTTGCTAGACACTACCAATTGCTGTGGTAGGTTCTTTTACATGCCATAAATCTATAACATGGGTCCACCGGCTTTACTTCCACGCAGAAGGAAGACATTCTGAAGGATTTTTACACACTTAAAATAACCGACGACTTGAGGGTCGCTGGGAAATTACAATTACCGTACTTTGATTTTTGGTTAGATCCTCCCCCCCCCCCCCCCACTCTCCCTGACCCTAGGAGATATGTCATCATGTTATTTTTAGCCTACTTTCGATTTTTGCAAAAAATGAAAGTACACTTATGAGATCAACACAGGGCGAAAAAAGTGTGTCTGTCTGTGTGTATGTGTGTGTGTGAGTCTGTGTGTGTGTGTGTGTGTATGTGTGTGTGTGAGTCTGTGTGTGTGTGTGTGTGTGTCTGTGTGTGTGTGAGTGTGTGTACTCTGAATGTCTGTCCCCCCCCCCCCCCTATCAATTCGAACACGGTGAATGCGAATTGAACGAAATTTGGTACAAAGGTAGCACTAGCAAAGGACACCTCAGTGTCATGTTTTATATCGCCGCCATCTTGACAGAAACGTAATGGCGGCCACACAAATGTTCAAAGCTTAAATCAAATTACGACTAACCTAATCATCCGATCTCTACCAAATTTTGCAACAACATACCTTTATGGGGGAGCATCCTTTGACCAAACCAATAGGCCATCAGCGTAATAGTTTGCGGATGGCGGCCATCTTTGTGTGAAAATCGTTTCCCCCTATTAATTCGAACACGGTGCAACTGAATGGAACGAAATTTGGTACAGAGGTAGTACTAACAAAAGGCACCTCAGTGTCATGTTTTATATCGCCGCCATCTTGACGGAAACGTAATGGCGGCCACACAAATGTTCAAAGCTTAAATCAAATTACGATTAACCTAATCATCTGATGTCTACCAAATTTTGCAACAACATACCTTTATAGAGGAAGCATCCTTTGACCAAACGACTAGGTCATTAGCCTAATAGTTTGCGGATGGTGGCCATCTTTGTGTGAAAATCAATTCCCCCTATTAATTCAAACACGGTGAAACCGAATGGAACGAAATTTGGTACAGAGGCAGCACTAGCAAAGGGCATCTCAGTGTCATGTTTTATATTGCCGCCATATTGACAGAAACGTAATGGCGGCCACACAAATGTTCAAAGCTTAAGTTAAATTACGACTAACATAACCATCCGATCTCTACCAAACTTTGCAACAACATTCCTTTATGGAGGGAGCATCCTTTGACCAATCTAATAGGTTATTAGCCTAATAGTTTGCGGGTGGCGGCCATCTTTATGTCAAAATTGATTCCCCCTATTAATTCGAACACGGTGGAACCGAATGAACGAAATTTGATACAGAGGTAGCACTAGCAAAGGGCACCTCAGTGTCATGTTTTATATCGCCGCCATCTTGACAGAAACGTAATGGCGGCCACACAAATGTTCAAAGCTTAAGTTAAATTACGACTAACATAACCATCCGATCTCTACCAAACTTTGCAACAACATTCCTTTATGGAGGGAGCATCCTTTGACCAATCTAATAGGTTATTAGCCTAATAGTTTGCGGGTGGCGGCCATCTTTATGTCAAAATTGATTCCCCCTATTAATTCGAACACTGTGGAACCGAATGGAACGAAATTTGGTACAGAGGTAGCACTTGCAAAGGGCACCTCAGTGTCATGTTTTATATCGCCGCCGTCTTGACTGAAACGTAATGGCGGCCACACGAATGTTCAAAGCTTAAATCAAATTACGATTAACCTAATCATACGATCTCTACCAAATTTTGCACTTACAGACCTTTATGGAGGGAGCATCCTTTGACCAATCTAATCGGTCATTCGCCTAACAGTTTGTGGATGGCGGCCATCTTTGTGTCAAAATCGATTCCCCCTATTAATTCAAACACGGTGAAACCGAATGGAACGAAATTTGGTACAGAGATAGCACTAGCAAAGGGCATCTCAATGTCATGATTTATATCTCCGCCATATTGACAGAAACGTAATGGCGGCCACACAAATGTTTAAAGCTTAAATCAAATTACGACTAACATAACCATCCGATCTCTACGAAACTTTGCAACAACATACCTTTATGGAGGGAGCATCCTTTGACCAATCTAATAGGTTATTAGCCTAATAGTTTGCGGGTGGCGGCCATCTTTATGTCAAAATTGATTCCCCCTATTAATTCGAACACTGTGGAACCGAATGGAACGAAATTTGGTACAGAGGTAGCACTAGCAAAGGGCACCTCAGTGTCATGTTTTATATCGCCGCCATCTTGACGGAAACGTAATGGCGGCCACACATATGTTCAAAGCTTAAATCAAATTACGATTAGCCTAATCATCCGATCTCTAGCAAATTTAGCAACAAAATACTTTTATGGAGGGAGCATCCTTTGACCAAACTAATAGGTCAACAGCCTAATATTTTGTGTATGGCGGCCATCTTTGTGCGAAAATCGATTCCCCTTATCAATTTGAACACGGTGAAACCGAATGGAACGAAATTTGGTACAGAGGTAGCACTAGCAAAGGGCACCTCAGTGTCATGTTTTATATCATCGCTATCTTGACGGAAACGTAATCGCGGCCACCCAAATGTTAAAAGCTAAAATGTAATTACGACCAACCTAATAATCTAGTCTCTACCAAATTTTGCAACACCATATCTTTATGTGGGAAACATATTCAGACCAAACTGCAAGAACATCAGCCCAATAGTTTGCAGATGGTGGCCAAGTATGTGTGCAAATCGATTCCCCCTATCAATTCAAACACGGTGAAACCGAATTGAACGAAATTTGGTACAGAGGTAGCACTAGCAAAGGGCACCTCATATTCATGTTTAATATCCCTATAGCACGTTGTATTTCAACAAGCTACTACAACCAACATTCAATCATACTCCTTGAAAAGGACAAAGAGTTATAACAATACCCATGCATTTAGGAGAAAGTAGGCTATATGTTCTTTACTGAACATCTTGTTTCCATATTCCCCCAATTTTAAAGATCTAGCGCTGTCTTTAAAAGTCCCGAATTTGAGAGACTAATCGAATATATCTATTGATTAAGACTTAAGACCGTATTCCTGATTTAAACCTCAATTTCCTGCATTCAAGAAGGCCAACCTAGCCGATTACCGCTATGGTTCGTTGCTAAGTTATAAAAAAGGGCACTGATGAGCCTCTTCATAAACGTGTATTTCCCTCGCTATATCGTTTTTGCGAGAAAATATACTCGATGCGCATCTGCAAACACTTCTGTGTCTACAACTTGGAGTTTTCGTTGTACTACAATGTTGGTAAGAAGAAAACAGTAACAAATAAAATTAGTTCATTTCTAAATAAAATAATACAAACTCAAAACCAATAATTTAATTCACCAATGCTACATAATTAAAAGCCACAGACATTGAGCTATCTTAATTTGTTGGACACTAGAATCAATTTGAAAATTTGCGTAATTTGCGTCTAAAAATTACAATTTACTCAGTAACGTAAGAACAGTGTGATGTATGTGAGGAAAACAAAGTCCATTATTAATACAGAGATATGATAACTGAGTCTCAGTGGTATAGCTGTTCAGCATGCTACCTACTACGCTACCGAAGCCACTAGAAGAGATTTCTTAACACGTCTTGAAATTTCACCGGATGACGACTTTTTAATTACTCGGGACGGATTTCAGAATATTTTTTTTATTCGTGTCAGAGGTACCAAAATATACAAACAGAAATTGAAAAAATCAAAACAATATTATAGAGCACTTGCATATAACATAACACAAGAGCAAGAGAAATGAAACAGGAATGATAATATATACAATATTTACAAGAGCTGTGACCAATATTTGGCTACATATACAGCGTTGTTACCAGCCAATGCCAGATCCAACCCTGTGCATGAGTCTGGGCATAGACGACAGTTCATGAAATGCCTAGAAGTTTGTTCTTCTCCGCACTCACACAGTGTGTCCCAATCATGCAAGATTTCCCATTTCATGTGATTATCCTTAGACCTTGCTACACCGGTGCGCAGTCTGTTTAAGGACTTCCAGGTAAACCATTCATCTTCGTGACCAGGTGGTAATTTTTCTTCAATTTCAACATGTTCCGGATGACCAGGATACCTTTTATTCCATAGCTTAACCCTGGCCATTTTTGGGTTAGAATCAAGTGGAGAAGAAGGCTGTAGAAAACTTTTCCTGGACTTCAGTCTAGCTGAAGGTAGCTGATGACCATGAAGGGGATGGGCTAAGATGCTGCAAACCTTATGTCTCTCGATATTAGCGGCCACCTCACGTCTAATATCAGGTGGGGCTATGCCTGCAAGTGAGTACAACTTCTGTGTTGGTTTTAAACATCCTGTGATAACAGAAGGACCGTAGTAGTGTTCCGAGACCTGGAATTTCAAAGAACATCCTAACTCGACTGATTCAGTGAGGACAGCAATGGCTAACTACTTTACTTTGTTTATTTCATGTAAGCATAACTGTGACTCTGATTTGGTGAGAGACGACGATACTACGGATATACCTTATGCCAATAAAATAATTATTATTGTTGTAAAGAACCGGGTTTGGTCGCATTATGACCTTCATCAGCAATGTATAATGAAGACTTTTAAAAGGAATAGAAAAGGAATCTGTTGACATCGAATATAGATTTAGGCATTCATCAGCATCATAATCATCAGTTTATCTGCCTGATGGCAGATTTCCTCATGGTCGGTTCCTCCACCTTCAGCAGCAAGTTTCATTAGCTCATAAGATTTATCAATCTTGATGGAATCCAGGATCTGAAACCTTCTTCTTCCTCTTTGTATTTTCCCTTCGACTGTCCCTTCTAGTGCACTTTTCACCAAACCATATCCTCTTAGGCAGTGTCCAATCCAATTCATTTTTCTTTTCCGAATCTTATTTAGCATCATACTTTCTTCTCCTACTTTCTTTAATACTTTGTCCTTCCAACATATTCTCTCCACAGCCACGTTTCGAAAGCCTCTATTCTTCTCTAGTCTTCTTTCCTAATTGTCCAAGTTTCCGCTCCATACATAGCTACACTCCAAACAAAACATTTCACTAATCTCTTCCTTTTGCTTACTTTCATTGCCCCACAAAATCATTTTCTTTTCTTACTGAAGGCTTCTTTAGCTATTGCAATCCTTGTTTGTATTTCTTTAGTGCATATAATTTCTTGTGTAACCCAACCTCTTAGGTATTTAAAACTATCTACGTCTTCAATTTCACCTTCTAATTTTATTGTAATTTTTTCATCTATTCCACCTGTGACCATCATTTTTTTCTCATTTATTTTCATCCCATATATTTTACCAAGTTTATCTAGGTCTTTCAACATTTGTGTTGGTTCTCTTTCACTCTCGCCCATAACCACCATATCATCTGCAAAACTAATACACTCGAATCTTTTACCTCCTAAGTATACACCCCCTTTTTCCATCAGAATATACTTAATAATTTCTTCTAAAGATATACTCGTATTAAATAGAATAGGTGACAAACAACGCCGTTGTCACACTCCTATCCCCAGTCCTATTTCTTATGCCATTTCTTCGCCAATTTTAAATCTTTGTCTGGAGCGTGGCACTCTATGGAAGTGAAACTTGGACTGTTGGAGCAGCAGAAAAGAGGAGAATTGAAGCGTTTGAAATGTGGTGTTACAGGAGAATGATGAAGATCAGATGGGTATACAGAGTTAAAAATGAAGAGGCATTAAGACGAGTAGAAGAGGAGACATGTTTATGACAACTTCTAATGACGAGAAGAGATAGGTTGGTAGGACACCTACTAAGCCACCCAGGAATAGCAAAGTTAGTTATGGAAGGAGGGATCGAGGATGAGAACTTTAGGGGTAGACCAAGGTTAGAATATGTTAAACAGATTGCCTTGGATGTAGGTTGTGGTAGCTATGTAGAGATGAAACGGTTAGCTCAGGAGAGCGAAGCATGGAGGGCTGCATCAAACCAGTCAAAAGACTGAAGACTCAAACATAAACTTTTAAAAATAAACCTTTAGGAAGTTGCAAGTTCGTGAAATTATATGATAGAGGTAAAACATCTATTTTCTTAGTGTCGTCAAGAGAAATAATGCAACAAGTACAAATTAAGTTTATAAATGAGGTGGGAATCAACAATATTTCTGTAATGTTTTCTGTCTAAAATATTTGAAGATAATAAAATGAGATCTGCTACAAATTTTGATTAATAATCATCAAAATTGTTTCTCCAAACGCAGCTCGATGTAGGAATGCCATTGTTGTGGAACCTATGAACTGTATAGGCCTTTTGTTTGTTAGTTACTATTTGAAGGTTGAAAGAACGTATATATGATTTTACCCACCTCAGCCATCCTCGAAGTGGTTTTCTGTGTTTTCCCACTTCATCTCCGGGCAAATGCCAGGATGGTACCTAACGTAAGGCCACGGCCGCCTCCTTCTCCTCTTCCTTGCCTATCCCACCTAGTCTTCCTCTCCCTTCCCATTCTTCATGAGCCCCTGTTCGTTTTGCAGGTGAGGCCACCTGGGCGGGGTGCTGGTCTCACCTCCCCAGTTGTATCCCCTGACCAGATGTTTCAAGCTCCAGGACACTGCCCTGCCGGCGGTTATTGTGGGGTCCCTCGCTGAGTCCGAGGGAAAAGCCAACCTGGAGGATAAACCGACTAAAAAAGAAAAAAGAGTATATGATTTTTACGTGGATATATCACTTTGTATTATTCACGTTGCTGGGCAATTGTTTATCAAAATTATGGTATTTGTGATTAATATTGGATCATGGAAGATGTGTCAAGATGTTACTTGTTTGTGATTTGGTGTTCCTACCCATTTAGCGTACAGTGGTACGTTTCGACGTAAAAAAAAAACACCTCCAGACTGACAACTCAAAAGACAGGATGCTTACGATGTAATTTATTGTAGGATTACGTAAGGGAATGCTTGAAGAACAGAGTGAGAAGAAAAGCTCATTTCAACTTCGGGTGGGCAAAGCACTTCAGATGCCCTGTGCTTGCACAACACTTGAGGGCCCAGCTAAGAGGGGCGCCTATTACAATAACATATCAAGTGTTTTCCTTACATCCCGGATGCTGTGAGAATGAGATGGGAATTATTTATCAGATCATCTGGCTACTCTCCCACAGACATCTCTCACATTTTAATGCGTCGCTTCAAAGTCCAATGTCGTGGAGCAAGTACACACACTCTTCATGAACAGCCTCATGTTGTGCAGAATGAAATGGGATCCCATTTTTCTCAGTTGAAGACCATTTAGTGGTGTAGTGGCTAGCATTCTTAAATGTTGGCCCAGAGGTCTGGGTTCGATTCCTGGCTCGAACAAGAAATTTAACTATGGTTTGAGGGCTGGAATACGGTCCACTCAGCCACGTGAGGTAAAACTGAGTAGAGGATGGTTCGAGTCCCACCATGCCATTCTCGAAGCGGTTTTCGGTGGTTTCCCAATTTTTCTCTAGGCAAATGCTGGAATGATATCTAAGTTAAGGCCACGGTTACTTCCTTTGCAATTACAATGACTTCAATTAGCCTACTTGAATTACAAATTCACAAACTAATACAGATACTACAATTATACAGGTCAACAGACAAATTCTACACTCACCCAAGTATATGGGGATGTAATGACCACGACGTGGAAGCCCCTTAATAAAACATTTTTCTAAGTTGAAATAAAATAATCATAAACAAGCAGTTCCGTAAAGGAATAAATTGCCTAACATTCTATACTGTAATGGATTTTTCTATCCTACTTCAATCAAGTGTCGTAACAATAATAATAATAATATTAATAATAATAATAACTATTATTCTTCTTCTTTCGGCCAACTAAGGACCACGTCATTTCAACTGTTCCCTTTTAGCTTTAAAATTAGCCCAGTATTCCTTCATTCGTAGACGGTATTGTTCTTTTCTCTCGTTTGTCCACGCCTTTCCAGTTTTCAGCGTGGGTTTAGGTTGGAAACTCTAATGTTCAAAGTTTCTCTTAAGCTGGTCATGCTCCTGGATATCTTCACATGAGATCCCAATCTCGTGCAGATCCATTTGTATCTCACTGAACCAAACTCCCTTTGTCATTTTCTCTTGGAGACAGTGACAATGCGATAAGTTAATCGTATTAACGTCATTCGGGCCACGTACCCATCAAACGTAATCTTTTGTTTTTGTTTTTCGAGGGAAACGTGGGGAAATCTTCAAAAGACAGATTGCAAGCTTCCGGACTTACGACTGTGCAGGATTCTTACCTACTAAAACCCCACAAACACTATACTTGGCTTAAGGCCACCCCGGAACTGCCTGTTCAGCCTTACTTCAGGGTGGAGCCACTGTTACGACCAGAGGTCTCAGTCAATTTGGTTAAACGTGATGAGAAAGAAATTACTCATCATCATCTTCACTGTCTTCAGCAACCAATCTTCTCGGTTCCTCTTCTTTTTTTGTTTTCAGCAGCTCAGAGATGTAGACTGCAATCTGTGCCCAACTTTCTCTGCCGCTGAGCATTTTATCCACCACATTGTCTGGTGTAATGACACCAACTTTTGTCTCCAGAATCCTTTGAAGATTTCTCCACCTCAAGCATGCAAAGAATGTGTGCTGAACATCGTCCCATTGATCATCACAATAACGACACCGTGAACTCGGCGAAATTCCCATTCGATGGAGGTATGCTTCATAATAACCATGGCCAGAGAGAAACATGGTATGTAATAATTAACCTCACCATGTTCCCTCGACAATCATGGCTTCAGTTGCTTGATGAGCCTAGCGGTCCACCTGCCACGATGTTCACGTTCCCATTCTTCCTGCCATTCCAGAAGAGATCTGTCTCTTTCCTCCCTCTTCACGCGTATCTAAGAATGCTCGTCTTTGCGCAAGTATATACGACGCCTTTCCTTGGCCACGATGTAAATGGGTATCGCCCCAGCTATTACTAGCACTGCCGGTCCAGACACTGTACGATAGGCGGAAGTTATTCTGAGGGCAGCTCTTCTGTGAACAGAGGTTATCCGCTTCCTATACATCTCAGAGCCAAGAGCTACTGACCAAATCTCTGCACCATAAAGAATAACTGATTCCGCCACTCTCATCAGCAGTTTCCTCTTCAATGGTGAAGGGCCGCCAATATTAGCCATGAGCTGCGACAAGTTGTTAACAATCCTTGCAGCCCTATCAGCAATCTTGCTGATATGATTCCAGAGTAGTACCGTAGCATGGTAACGAACTCTAACCGCCGAAACCGTACAGGGTACGTCCCTGCCTCTTGAGGGCGTAGACGACGTCCATGGCGGTCACCGTCTTCCTCTTGGCGTGCTCGGTGTAAGTGACAGCATCACGGATGACGTTCTCCAGGAAGACCTTGAGTACTCCGCGCGTTATGATAATAATAATAATAATAATAATAATAATAATAATAATAATGTTATGTATTTTACGTCTCTTTTAACTGTGTCTATTTAGAATATAGGATTCTTGGATATAATAAGAGATTTATTCCCACTTCAATGACAGTAAATAACCAAACAATAAGATATAAGCTGACAAGTGCTGAAAATATTTGAGTTTTCTGCCAGGTAGGATTTCTCTCAATCAACTAGAGCTAGGAATAAACACTATCTTCAGGTTTTCGTTTAAAAGTTATGACTAAATATTCAAATATACTACAATAAATGAAAAAAAAACTGCAATTATGTATTTTTAGGTACTCACATATCATTTAGGGCCGGCCCCGTGGCGCTGGGGTAGCGCGCCTGCCTCTCACCCGGAGGCCCCGGGTTCGATTCCCGGCTCCATCAGGGATTTTTGAAACTGACGTGAGGGCTGGAACGGGGTGCACTCAGCCTCGTGAGGACAATTGAGTATCTGTCTGATAGTAAAAAAAAAGGAAACTTGTTTATTGTCTTGATATATGTAAGGTACGCAGGTGATTGTGAGGTGGTAGATGAATAACAAACATGGATATTGATGAGTTTATCACAGTTATACTACTTAATATGTAATGTTCATCGTCAGCGTCAATTACAGGAAGGGCACCTAACACAAAACACTCACATGATGCAGGTGAGCTGCTAGGCATAGGCCCCCAGCAGGCGAGTTCTTGTAGTACAGTGAAGACTCGTCAGGACACACTCACTCACCTCGGACAGCATGTCGAGTTCTGTATAGGGCACCTTAGTTTTCAGCACACAGTGCACATAACAACCAAGGAGTAACACTACCGCACTGTTCAGTTGAGGTGAAGGAAGGAAGGAAGCTTGT
The DNA here is from genome assembly GCA_946902985.2 of Meconema thalassinum. Classification (NCBI taxonomy): domain Eukaryota; kingdom Metazoa; phylum Arthropoda; class Insecta; order Orthoptera; family Tettigoniidae; genus Meconema; species Meconema thalassinum. The sequence continues at coordinate 768,951,124 of OX336388.2, read as the reverse complement.
AGTTTAACGTGACCGTCAATCGCGAGATTATGAGCCACGGGACCTCCTTTTTACGTGGAATCCGAACCACAGGACATGGCATTTCACTTCGAAAATCTCACATGCATTGATCAGTTGAGGTGGTTGCAGACTAAATGTTGGGCGGGTCACCCATTCAGGAGTGATGTAGGTTGTAGGACAGTTCATGAAGCTATTCAGGACCCGGGTGAAGCGGTTCCAGGTCGATCGAATCGGATCACACTGCGTAAATCGGTGCAGGATTGTATCCTGATTGGAACATGAAGAGCATAAGGCGGTCTCCACCATGTGAATGCGATGGAGTCTGCTGTTAGTTGGTATAAGGTCATGGATTACTTTATACCAACTTTCCTTCGCTGCGCTGGGAAGAACGCGATTGGAGACATTCCTCCAGACTCGATTCCAGTTGACGATCAATGCGGATTGCATAATTCTGGGGGCAACATACTGTTGTGCCAAGAGAGAACGATACAGCTTTTTAGTTGAGATATCTGTAGACCAGATGATGGTTTGTGGCACGTAGCTTAATTCAACTCTCAGATACCGGACATGGGGTGCATGATGATTGTTATCATAATAAGCCGGTGGGTTCGAGCAGTCATGGGGACTACACCATCTCCTTAGGAAGTTATGTGACTCATCGGCCCGAAGCCTGTAAGCAGTTGAAGGTGTCGTTGAGGAATAAAGTTCTAGCTTTCTTTTCAACGTAGATGAGTCACAGACCTCCCTGGGATTTATGCAATGTTAATGTGCTGCGGGAAAGACGTAATAGAGCTCCTTGCAAAATAAACCATCCGACGGCGGAAATAATACGTTAACCCACCATCCTTGGCATGGGAAGAATTTGACTGAGATACCATATTTTACTTAAGCTGAACATATTCACGTACATTGTTCGTTGGTTTAAGAGGAAGGAGCGGTACCGCACTTGTTGCATGACACCACGCACAGAATGTAGGCCAACGTCCCAGTTCCTTTTAATCATTTGGTGTACACTGTTCAAGAAAGATATGCCCAATATTTTGAGTTCTGAGGCGATTGTTACCCACGCCGGGAGAACCCCTTGGACGCGGTCCAATTTCCCAATCCACATCGCCTTTGTTTTTCGTCGGTTTAGCCGCGCACCAGAATATCTCCCGTACACATCAAGGTCCATGAACAATTGCTGCATATCAGCGGTTTAATCCACCACAAGAGTGACATCATCCGCATATGCAAAAATACTGATCTCCGTGCCATTGAAAGATGTGTGGAGATTACAAAGGAGAGGTTCCAGAGATAGAACAAAAAGAAGCATGGATATCGGACACCCTTGCCTGACTCCACGTTGAATGAGGAGAGGTCGTGTGAAATACCCATTTATGTTCACTTTTGAAGATCCTCCATGGAGAATTTTACCCACGAGGGCAATAAACCACATATCGAAGCCAATGGCTTGAAGGGTCGCAAGGATGTAGGTATGATTTACTCTATCAAAGGTATGGTCAAAATCCAGTGATAATAACAGTTTCTTCTTATTACTGACCAGCGACTCACTAATGACATCGCGAATATCACAGGTAGTGTTGATAATGCACCTGCCTGGTACCCCACCCGATTGGTGGCGAGATGTGGCGTCCTCCATAAAGGCCTGAAGTCTCGTTTTCATACATTTCGTGAAGATCTTGTTGACAAAGTTTAAAAGAGTCATAGGTCGAAAGTCACTGAGCCGTGTTGGTTGTGTAAATTTTGGGACTAATACCACCTGGCCTTCTTTCAGGCTGTCTATGCTTCGTCCAGGACGACAAGCATCATTCACTACTGCTGTAAGTTCATCGCGAATGGTGGTCAAAAACGTCATGTAGAAAGCTCTCCCCAGGCCGTCAGGACCAGGAATCTTGTTCGGCGCACTGTGGAGTATGGAGGTATATATCTCTTCCGAGGTGATGTCCTGGGTCAAGCACTCTTGTTCTCTGTGCAAAAGTCTTCTTCGTACACGATCAATGAACGGATGCTGGTAGTGAAGTCGGACTGGGGAGTCGTCTGTATACAAGGACTGAAAGAAGTTCTCAACCGTTTCTGTGATTAAGGTATGACTAGTCACCATTTGTCCCTCAGGTGTCGCAATGCGTTTGATGTATTTCTGACGACCTTTACGGCGCGCCCGTATAAGATGATAAACGGAGGGTGCCTCTGAAGCCAGATTTTGATGATCTTGTGCTTGAAGTTTGAGGCCTTCCATGGCTTGGCGCTGCAGCGTGTGGAGCTGCGCTCGGATTTTCTTTATTCTGCGATATGTATTAGGGTTGGTAGGGTCTTCATTGTATAACTGTCGTAAAAATTTATAGTAGAAATCTGTCGTCTGATGGATGTGGCGTCTTCTCTCGGCACTGTAGGCCTTCAATAACCTAACAGCTCGGGGTTTCGCATACTTCAACCACCACTCAAGGGTATCTTAAAACCGGTGAATGTGTCGTTTCCAGTTATGCCATTCAGTGGCAAAGCTATCTTTCAAGTCCAAGTGTGACAGAATAGAATCATTTGACCTACAAGATCCTCTCCCACGCCGAGGTCCCACTTCTGGTTGGCGAATCTTGCACAGATACGCACAATAGTTGGAAAACTTAACCGGGCAAACATCTGTTTCCCTCACGTGTTCTTTCAATTCCCCGCTGGCATATATTCTATCCAGTGGAGAAGCACCTGTATGGTAGTAGTGCGTGTATCCGGCTGACCCCGATGGCTTCAGCTCCCATGTGTCTTTAACGCGTAACCCTTCTATTAACGCAGATAACGCAGGGCAGCCCTGAAATTGGCCACTTTGGTCTTTGGGCGATAACACTGCGTTAAAATCCCCACCGAGGATTATATATTATACTAGCAGAAGTACCCATTCTTCGAACGGCCTTCGGTATTAATAATCTGACGTAATCAGTTGAGCTATTGTTGCAATGGTTAGGGGCTTGGAATCTGTTTGTCGACAAAGATAAATGATTAGTTGAAACATGCTCTGAAACTAATGTACCTAACGTGTACTTCCTGACGTGAAAATAAAATTGGAAACCTCGTAGACGAATCGCAATTATACACGTCACATAAAAATGACCCTAACTGTTGTGTCAAGTCCGCATCCAGAGGAAGACCCCTTTAATAAATTATATAGGCTTGTGGTGCATGAAAATTCTGGTTTTTTAGCCTCCAATCGCCCAAATTCCTAAAAGAAAAGCAAAAAAAAAAATTCAATCCAGGATTTTTTAAAAATAATGTTGCTGTTTGAAGATATAATAGACCTTCTGTACGACATATCGCACGTTTAAGTCTTGTGAAAAAATCTAGGGTACCCCTTGACCCCCTTAAGCGCATTGAAGAATTTTACAGATTTTGTTGGTTCCGTGATAACCTTATAGCCATTTGCAAACTTTCACAGACATTTAATAAATGGAGTAGCATTACTTCTTGCAAAAATAGTTGGAAAGTTGGATGTAACTTTTTGAGACCCTGTTGTCATAGTTACTGGCTTGCATTCATACATTAGTTTAAATAATGAAATTAGTTTTCTGGGAATATCTCCGAAACTCCTGGTTTTAGAGCATTAAAATGCAGTTTTCTGGGACCCTTTACGGCTGTTTAAGGGCCCCGAGTTTTTGTTTCTGACACCAAGGGGCTGAAAATAATCTTTTTCTCGTCCAGTATAATAATAATATTAATTACAATAATAATATAACATTATAGAGAAGGGATATAATAGACCTTCCGTACCACGCCAGCACGTGTAAATCGCGTGAAAAACTTCTAGAGTAACCCTTGACCCCCTTAAGCGCATTATATGTATTGATGAATTTTACAGCTTAGTTTGGTTCCGTTATAACCTTATAGCCGTTTGTAAACTATCCCAGTAACGTAATAAATGACTGCGGTGGTGTCTAGTAGCTAAGTTCTGAACTTGGCCTAGTAGTCGTTGACGGTGGCGCTTGGCGGCAAAAGTAGTAACTATTTGAAAAATTCTATGTTTCAGTACTTAATTTAAAAAACAGATAGCACACACTAATACAGTCATCACAATTAACACCGGTTATCGGATAGATTCTACACTCACCCAAAGTACACGGGGCTACATGACCGCGTTGTCGCAGCCCCTAAACTTAACAACCAACCAACGTAGTAAATGAAATTGTATTGCGTCTTACAGCAATAGATGGGTGAGTTTCTGTTGCCATGGTTACCGACTTACTTTCTTCCATTATTGTATTAAATGAAATTGATTTTCTGGGAATATCTCAAAAACTGTTGGTTTTAGAGCCTTACCCGAGTTTTGCTTCTCACATTGAGGGGCTGAAAATGAGCTTTGTCTCGCCCTTCTACGCCTATTTCAGCAAGTATTTTAAGGGGGTAGGCCCCCTTTTATGAGAGGTACAGAAAAGAGTTACATCAATGATTAGGGTCGTGCCTCTGAAGGATATCTGTACCAAATTTTACGTTGATCCACCCAGCCGTTCTCGAGTTATAAGGGAACAACCACTTTGTCCACAGACAGACAGACAGACAGACAGACAAACAGACAGACATACAGACAGTCAAAAACATTATTTTTGCGTGCATCCGTCATAAAACAGTCTGAAACGCGTAAATAACGCAAATTTCCGTAGAAATTCAGAAAAAACAGACAAACTTTCATTCTTATCTTATATATAAAAGTGAAAGTCTGTATGTATGTATGTATGTATTTGGGTGGGTGGGTGGGTGGGTGGGTGGGTGGGTGGCTGGGTTGGTTCCGTATACAAATCCACACCGTTCCACCAATCTCAACCAAATTTTTCATACACATAGTTTAGGACCCAGAAGGAACCGCTGGCTACATGAATTTTCGATACTCTTTCTCATTCTTCTGATTTCGGCCCTTTTGCACTCAAGCACAGGCTAATCAAATCATAAAATATACTCATGAAGGAATGGGAGCATCTTTACTTGAAATGCCGTTAGTTACTCACCTACTCACACAGCACTGTCAACCGAGTTTAGCATAACAAAGACTTGACACTATCTTCTACTATATATTTGTCACATACCACTCACTCACTCATTGATTCATCACGAAATCTCAGAAACCACCGAACGGATTGGAATGAAATTTGGTATGCTGCTTCCCCAAGGGCAGCAAATGCCCACTAAGAGAGGATTTTTGAATATATTCAGGTTCTAAAGGGGTGTTAAGGGGGTAGACCTGCATTTCATTGAATAGCAATATCTCCCGATTGGTTTCATTGGGGGATGTGATACTCGGCACATAAACTCATCATTAAAAATAAGAAGACACGAGTCTGAGGGTTTTTCGATGTGGCGTATATTATGAGGTGAAAGGGGTGAAAAGTGGGGATTGAAAGAATCATAACGGAGCGTGTATCTCTTAAACGACATAGGCGAGGAGTTTGAAACTCAGCGGAAAAAATCAGCATAAAAAATAAGTAAATATGTGTTTGGCCGTTTATTCATAAATCTAATTTAAGGGGCCCATTGGGAGGGGTCACATTCTGGGGGGGAACAGGAAAGAAAGTATCCTAACTGATTATCTGACTGACTCACTCATCAAACTCAGGGGGAAAAACTGCTTTAAAGTAAGTAAATAGCTGTTCGACATTTTTTTCATAAATCAAATTTAAGGGGTTCATGGGGAGGGGTGAAAATCTGAAAAAAGAAAATTGAAAGAAAATGTCCTGTCTGACTCAATCACTCATCACGCCCAGCGAAAACTATTAAAGTTGGAAAAATGAAATTTTGGGAATATGTTCGCTGTATGTCGAAAACGTCAACTAAGGAATGATTTTGTTTATTCGGGTTTTAAAGAGATGTTAAGGGGGTAAACGTGCATTTCATTGAATAACGATATTTCATGAGTTGTTTCTTTGGGGATGTGATATTCGGTATATAAACTAATCATTAAAAATAATCAGACATATATCTAAGGGTTTATTGATGTGGTGTATATTATGAGGTGAAAGGGGTGAAAATTGGGGGTTGAGGGATTCTAATCGGAGCGTGTATCTCTTAAACGACATAGACAAGAAGTTTGAAATTCGGCGGGAAAAACAGCTTAAAATACAAGTAAATAGGTGTTCGACCGTTTTTTTCATAAATCCAATTTAAGGGGCCCTTGGAGAGGGGTGAAAGTCTGGGAAAAAAACAGGAAAAAAGTGTCCTAACTGATTGACTCACTTACTCAATCATCAAACTCAGGGCGAAAACAGCTTTAAATAAGTAAATAGGTGTTCGACCTTTTGTTTCATAAATCCAATTTAAGGGGTTCATGGGGAGGGGTGAAATTATCAAAAATAAATGAAAGAAAATGGCCTGACTCACTCACTCACACACTCATCATCGCCAAGCCAAAATTATTGAAGTTAGAAACATGAAACTTTGGGGATATGTTCGTTGTATGTCGAAAACGTCCACTAAGGAGAGAGTTTTGAATATTCAGGTTCTAAATAGGTGTTAAGGGGGTAAACGTGCATTTCATTGAGTAACAATATCTCACGAGTGGTTTCATTTGGGGATGTGATACTTGGCATATATACTAATCATTAAAAATAAGCTGACACATGTCTAATGGTTTTTCGATGTAGTGCATATTATGAGTTGAAAGGGATGAAAGGTTGGGGTTGAAAGATTCTTAACGGAGCGTGTATGTCTTAAACGACATAGGCGAGGAGTTTGAAACTCGGAGGAAAACAATCAGCTTAAAAATAAAAAATAAAATAAATAGGTGTTCGGCCGTTTTTTCATAAATCCAATTTAAGGGGCCTAAGGGGAGGGGTGAAATTCTGGAAGAAAAACGTCCACTAAGGAAGGATTTTTGTATGTTCACTCTCATCGACCAACCCAAACTATTAATGTTAGCAGAATGATATTTTGGGGATAAGTTTGTTGTGTGTCGAAAACGTCTACTAAGGAGGGATTTTTGGATATTCAGGTTCTAAAGGGGTGTTAACGGGGTTAAACCTGCATTTCATTGAATAACAATATGACACGACTATGACCCGAGCGAATTGAAGCTAAAAATGAGATGGTGTGTGTCTGTGTATTACTCAATCACGCAAGTACCACTGGTCCGATTTACATGAATTTTACATGGAAGTAGCTGATTTACCTGGTTAACATATAGGTTACTTTTGTTTTCAATACTTTGCACTATTTAAAGATGGCGACCATTTTAGTGACGTCACTACACCCTTTGGTTTCAAACTTTCATATTTCCATTTCAAATAAAATGAGAACGCTAAGAAATAGCAAACTTCTGATGGCATATACGAGGTTTAAACTTACATTTCCTGTCCGAAAGGTATCTCCAACCGTTAGCGAGTAAAACCTAAATTTGTGCTATAAAACACGGTCAACGCCGAGCGGTGTAGTTGGACAAAATGTGCCATCCTTAATCTCCCTCTGCGCAGCACCTCGCCTATCCCCTGTTTTAACTGTCACCTTCACATTTTATTTTATTTATGACGCGTAGCGAAGAACGGGTACTTCAGCTAGTATATATATATATGAAGTGGGAGAATATCTGTGGTATAAAAGAGCCGGCGTTTTATCATGGCCTGCGAACCAGAGGGAGCGTATACATTGACAATCAAAAGATCTCGAATACGGATACTGAGTCCGCGTGAGTTGACTAACAGGACAGGAGACGCATATGGTATATGGTCCTTAATATAGATGGCTGTACCACGTTTGTGCTCATTGACATTAACTATCTTATCGTAGCCAGAAATGGTAAGGAGGTCTTCAGTAGCCACTTCTTGCAACAGAACAATATCCACATCTTGGTCTCGAACGAGGTTGCCTAAGAGCGACTGTTTACTAGCAGTTTGAATGCAATTGACATTGAGTGTCATAAGAGTATATGTCAACAACATCGTCAGATAGATAGACATGTTTCTTACCATAATAAACAAGATAGAGATGGGGTGGTCTTTAACGCTTGTCGCTCGACTTCCCGCCTTGTAGTCGGGGGTCCCTGACACCCGCATAAGGCTTGTGCGTTCCCTCTTTTGACACCCGGATTGTTTTAGCTTTGGAGGTGGTTTTTAAAGGTGCCTGTTCTTTAGGAGTTAGTTCCTTGGTGTCCATGATCCCCTGGTCCCGTGACCCCGTCTCTTCTGTATCCATGTGTCTGGAGGGGTCGTCTTCTATTTCATCCGGCCATTGTATACCAGGGGTCGGTGGTTCACAACTAAATATGGACAGGTTTGAGGCTTCCATACTGATAGCACTTTCTCCTGAGTTCACGCCTTCTGTGACCGCTTCAGGGCTGGCAGGGCTGGTGTCAGGTTTCTGGTCAGTTGTAGAAACTATAGAAGTGGACGTCCTACCTAGACTGCCATTGGTGTATTGGCCAGTAGCGGTCGCAGCTGGCAACGCTGGCTGTACGTGGAGTTCCTGTTGTAAGGCGGGAGTAGGTTGTTGTTTACTAGTGGCGGGCAATGACCCACCTGTTTGCTGTGATAAGGCGGGGGAGTGAGAAGGCGACACGTCCATCGTGTCTTGTGCAACAGCTGACGTATCAAGTGGGTTGTTCGGGAGGAATACTGACGTTAGATGAACAAGGTGCCGATAATGCAGTCGAGGCAATGTCACTTTCCTTGTTGGCTACAATTTCACTGAGAAGCTTAGGGCCGGTTTTGTTTTCAGGTTCACCGCGCCTCACTGGGCATTCCTGTCGAAAGTGATCTGTGGCATTACAATAGAAGCATGATCGAGGTTGTCCATCATAGACCACCTGTGCTTTGTAGCCATCTATAGAAATAATGGGTGGTATTGCAGTTTTTAGTTCAATCTGCATAGCCCGAATGCCACTCAAAATGTTGAATAGGTAGGTAGCGGACCATCTCTCGTTTCTAATTTCACGAACCTTCCCGTACTTACTAAAGTACGACATTATCCGGTCATTCGGCAGTTCAATGGGAAGGTTCATAATTCGGATTAGTTTGCTGTCGACATCCGCACAAGTTATATTTACCTCAGATATAGAGCCATTAAATTTCCGTACCTGGGATATTCCGTTGGTACTGTTTAGGACCTTGTCCATCAGTAGTTTGCTGGTGAACTTGATGAAAACAGCAGTTTCCAGATTGTCGAGTTGAATGGCCTCTAATTGGTCCACGTTGAGTTTGAGGGTGTACTGAATCCACTCATGTATTTCTGCTGGTCCTGGTTTATTGGCCTTGTCGGGGAAAGCACATTTTATCGTATTTTTCCTAATGCTTTTGGTTGCCATTTTTACTGTACGTGAACTGACTTGAAAGTTAGACACTTGAAAACGTCACTCACGAGGAAGCAAAGCGCAGCGAACCGGTCGCTGCCACGGTTCAGACCGGACTCGTGTTAGTGAGGCAGTGTTTGTTCACGAAAACCAATCTTAACGGCCGAGGGGACCCGATGCACTGATCAATTGTCACCCCAATATCTTCAGGCCACATGGCTGGGCAGCGGTCGCTTGGTAGGCCTAGGCCCTTCATGGACTGTAGTGCAAGGGGTTATTTTTACATATCATTTAGGTTTTATTAGGTACTGCAGAAGTCACTCTTTTAAGTGTGGTTAGGAAACGTATTAAAGTATGTTTGTATTTAGAATTAAGGAAAAAATAGGTAAAAGCCTAAGAATTCAGTCCCTAGTCTGTTGATAGAGTGTGTATAGTAAGAGTGACCATGTTTCAGGTGCTCCGGCCGTGTACCCGTCCAACAAAACACTGACAGCCATTGATGGACAGAATCTCACCTTCACCGTCGAGTTTTGTGCCAATCCACCAGTCGACAGAGCCATCTGGATGTCGAACCGATTATTACTGAGGCCGGGTGATGCTACGGCTACATTACTTGCTCATCATATCACGGTGAGTACACGCAGGACGTATGATCTTTAATGATGTCATAGAGATCGATGGTGTTCGTTGTGGTATGTAGTGTAAACTGGGGGAAAACAGTGAAGCCCTCGTGGTAAGTTGTTAATACCAATTCTATATACAGTAGTAACTTTTGTGTCTGTTTTTGTTGGTCTCACTGAGAAAATAGAATGACTGGCGACTCATTCGACATTTTGAAGAGCGCCTTGTAGAGCGTTCATCATTGTTCTTCTAATATAATCATCATTATTCAAGTTAGATAAACAATTATTCGCATGTTATGGCTAGTTGAGGGGTTGTTTTTAATATCTTGTCGTTTATATTTATATTTATATTTGTCTGCTGGCAAAGGCTAGAGTAAAATATGGCTTTCCACCAATGCCTCAGTCTCTTTCATGGCTGTGGTTATATGGAAGCTGCTGAGGTATGGCTGGTGCTGAGTAATGGCCTTCAGGGTACAACTAGTGCTTGTGTGTACAGAAATGTGCAAATTATTAGACTTGACGGCAGACCAAAATTTCATTTATACTTTTCACAGCTTAATGCACTAAATATTTTTGAAAGGCATTGAATTTACTTCAATGGTTTAACCATGGGTGTTAAATATTAGGTTGGTGCATAAGTCCGTAGCGTTTTTGATTTTGCTTGTTCGTATTCTGGTTGCTATGGTTTTATTTATCCATTGTCATTCTTGCCTTGTAGTTCAACGTTTGTTCTCGAGTTTACATATTGAAGTTTTGTCATTTGCAGATAGTGAGTGGAGCCGTGGACGCTAGAACGTGGAGTACCAAGTGGAGAAATTGGAACATTTCCGCCATATTCTTCTCTTTGAATTCAATACACGGAAAAAAGCAGCGGAGGTGGCCAGAAACATTTGCGCTGTGTATGGGGACAATGCTATTGGAGAGGGCAAAGCAAGAAAGTGGTTTTCTCGTTTTAAGGTGGGTCGTTTTGACCTTAGTGACTCCCCACGGTTAGGAAGGCCGCCGCAATTTGATGAAGATCGTTTAAACGCATTAATTCACAATGATCCACGTCAGTGTACACGAGAACTGGTAAATGTCATTGAAATGTGATCATTCCACCATTGTGCGACATTTGCATTCAATGGGTAAGGTTCAACAATCCGATGTTTGAGTACCGCATGCTCGAAGGCAAATTCACAAAAATCAGCGGGTGGCCATATGTGCATCTCTGCTTGCTCGTTATGGATTGGTTCGTGAACAACATCGACCATTTCTATCCTGTATTGTTACTTGTGACGATAAATTGTGTATTTACGCATAAGGAGAAGAAAGGAATGGTTAAGCCCAAACAAACAAGCAACTCCCCGTACAAAGACTTGCGCGCATCCACAAAAGATAATGTTCTGCAATTGGTGAAACACCGAAAGTGTGCTGTACCACGAACTGCTTCCCCGAGGTGTAACCATCACTACTGACATGTATTGACAACAACTGAGACGTCTTGCAGATGAAATCCTAGAAAAGCAACCAGCAAGACTGCGTGAAGTGATGCTCCTCCATGATAACGCCCGGCGTACACGACTAACCTGACTAAAAACACTATACAGGAGTTGCGCAGAAAAATCATTCCACCCGATCTTGTGCCCCCAATTTTTCACCTTTTCCGCTCTTTATCGAGCAACCTTCAAGAAACGTCCTTTCCGGATGAAGATGCGCTCCGAACATGGTTTGACGAATTCAACTCAAAACCACGTGATTTCTACAGGCGCGGAATCGAAAAATTACCACAGCGTTGGCAGACTGTTGTAGATAGTGAAGGAGAATATGTTAATGATGATTAACTTCTCTTTTATGTGTATCTGATGTGTTTAATAATCTTATAAACTTAATGTGGATAAACGTATGGAAAACGCTACGGACTTATACACCAACCCAATAAATTTATTTTAAAGAAATTCAAAGTAAAATGATTTTTTAGAGTTTCCACTAACACAGGAGCTTTGCTACTCCAAGATGCTACATGTTTCGTTTCGATTACTTCGCTCTACTTTCGTGTCAATTTAGAGCTGAGAGATTTATGGCATTTATTTATTGATGATCCGCTTTCAAACCATTCAAAAATTCATGAACCATGAATTGAAATCACCTGACTTAGAGGATACATTCCAAAGTCAATGAAAAATAGAAAATTGGACCAGCTCGGGTAACCCTTGTAATACACTAATCTAAAAGTTTCCAGATGCAATTCCTTATGAGAAAAGGTGTAAGTCCAAGGGGAGGGGGACATTACTAAGTAAGCCAAGAAATGATGCCAGTAGTTGTTAAAAAAAATGATTCAGAATAAAATGTGTGGCTTAAATTCTTCTTTTGACTCCAATAATTTGCACACCTCTGTACTGTGAAGGGTTCTACTCATAGGGTCAGTACTATTGTTCTGACTGAGTGAGGAAAGCAATGGCAAACTACCTCACTCTTAATCTTGCCTAGTACGCCTCATTATAGTGCTACATAAGGCGGTACTTTTTGAGGATACGACCACCCTCCGGGTTGACTACCTAACAGGCAGTCGTTTATATTAAATGGGAATGTGGGTAGTTTTGTGAATACATTTGTTTATCCCTTATGTGGTTTGTTGCTAGAGTCTTCGGTCTTTTGACTTGTTTGATTCAGCTCTTCATACACCCCTGTCCTGAGCTAATCTTTTCATCTTCACATACCTACCACACCTTACTTACATCCGATACAAACTGTTGAACAAATTCTGCAAACGATACTGAACAATATTATTTCTCCCTCGATGTGACTACAGACTAATACGAGGTTAGTTGGTTGGTTCCTTAGTTTAGGGGCTGTGACATCACGGTCATGTAGCCACGTGTACTTTGGGTGTGTGTAGAATCTGTTTGATAACCAGTGTTAATTGTGATCACTGTATTAGTGTGTGTTATCTGTAACTCAGGTAAGGACTGCAGCCGTTCAAATTCAAGTAGTTCCTACTTTTGCTTCCAAATGTTACCCTCAACGACAACTGGCCGTGAACTTAGCTACTAGATGCCGCCGCGACTGGCATCTGGGGCGAAAGTTGGAACTTAATAGAGCGATAATCAAATATAACCTACAAATTTTGCTTCGCACAATTTTAGTTAGTGGAAGGTTCTTTACATGCCATATATCTATGACAAGGGCCCACCGGCATTACTTCCCCTCCGAAGAAAGGCATACTAAGGGATATCTAACGCTCTTAAGAAATCCGACGACATCGGCCGGGTTTGAACCTGTGATCTTGGGCATAGAATGTCAGCATGCTACCAACTACGCCACCGAAGCCGTCACTAATACGAGGGGAAATAATAGTGTTCAGTATCGTTTGCGGAATATGCTTGCATTAGTACCATATGGGATGCAAGCAGAGAAGTATAAATTGTCCTTACCGACAACACGCGTTAGTTGGGTTGCATAAAACAATATTATTAGGGGTAGCTGATTCACTCAGTAGGTATATGAAAACCCACATAAATGTGCTATGAACTGTTCGTTCTACTTTATTGTGATAGCTAGGGCGACCGCCTTGACGTCCCGCAACCAACCACACACAGAAACCACACAGACTGTTCTCATATTAGAATTCAAGGCGCGGTATTACGTACGAGCCTTTCGCGCCAGTAAGGTTCGCCACAAAATTTGCATCTTCTACTGGAAATGTCTTTGCCTCCCAAACGAATCCAAATGCAAATTAAGTCGACCAATAACTCAGCGAGGTAGTCGATATGGGGTGGCGCCACTAAGAGATCAGACACTCTGCACGTAATTACCCATGTTTTCAGTTAGGCCTATGACAGAATGTTGTTGTTGTTGATTCATTTAGGGGCATTGTGACATCGTGGGCATATAGCCCCGTGCACTTCGGAGTGTGTGTAATTGTAATTCGGATGAGGATTGGGAAGGAGGCGGACGTGGCTTTAATTTGGGAAACATCCCCGGAAAACCACATTGAGGATGGCTGAGATAGAAATCGAACCCACCTCGTCTCAGGTTTGCCTCTCGAGGTTGACTGTATCCCGTTCGACCCCTGGAAGTGTAGGTAAATTTTATATGTGTGGTACGTACGTCTGCTCTAGCTATATGTTTCTCCACTGCAGAATATGCAGCACCAGTCTGGCAGAACTCCGCACACGCCAGGAATGTTGACACTGCTCTCAACGAGACAGGCCGCATTATGACAGGTTGTCCACGACCAACTCCAGTCGACAAAATCTACCATCTTGTAGGCATAGCACCTCCGGATATTAGAAGAAGAACAACGGCAGAGGTTGAGAAGAAAAAAAAAACAGGAAAATGATCCTAGGCATCCCATGTTTGGAAGTGAAGCATCACGTCCCAGGTTGAAGTCAAGAAAGAGCTGTCTTCGAACAACTGAAGCAATTGCAACAACATCTTCCGCTCGCCGTATAGAGCTATGGCGAAACAGGACACCTGGAAGTAATGGCCAAAACCGAAAGGAAGAGCCGGCTGCTGGTTTTCAACCACCTTACCAGACGTGGAAGACGTTGAACAGACTGCGAACTGGAGTGAAGCGGTGCAAACAAAATTTGAAGCGGTGAGGCTACATTACTGAATATGCAACCTGCGAATGTGGAGATATTCAAGATGTTGAACACCTCTTGGTCTGCCCGAACTTGCCTGAAGCCTGCACGCTGGATGACCTGGTTTCAGCAAATGCTCGTGCAATCAAGGCTGCCGAGTTCTGGGCCTCAAAATCGATTTGACGGGTTCACAATTTGTGTGTGTATTGTGAATATGTTTTGAATTGTAAATAGCTGTATTGTATTGTCCTGTATAAGAAAATATAATATATTATATAATATAATTATGTCCTCCGATGTTCCAGGTTGGAAGTTCTCCTTATTGCCACAAGGCCGCCCTGAATATTCGAGAAGTTAGACCTACGGACGCTGGGGAATATGTGTTCCTGGTGAGATCTCCAAAGGGCCTAGCAGAAGGTAGCGTAATGGTGAACGTTACTACAGCGAGTGGCTTCTCCCTGACGACTGCTGGTGGTCAGCACTTGACACCAATTTCCATCTTGTGCATAGCCACCATGTTGACTTTAATAGCTGCATAGAAGTAACACCCTTTTTATGTATGGTAAGCACGTATCAAAGGTAGGATAATAATTAAAAGTACAGCATACAAGAGATTAATATTCCTATGTGTTATACCAATTGTGGAGTCTAGTTGAGCAAAATAAAGCACACCTATTTTTGAATCTTTCTTGATTTGTTCCTATAACATCCTCACAGGCGTATCTCAAAAATACCTGAAAGTCTGTTACGAGACCTTCACATCCCCGCCATGCCGTAAATAGTAACGATGTGAAGAAGGTAAGTGGATTATAGTAACTTTGAATCAGTTGTTTTTAACCAGTAGAACTCTGCGAACAACTCAGCCTTAAATCGAATCACCTACAAACCACCCTCTCATCATACCGCCTATCATTTCTAACTCTTCTTCAGCGCCTTTCCCTTAACAGAGTTCGAAGGTGATTAAGTAAAACAGTTTCATAATGTTGGAAGTCATTTCTTTGCTTTCTTTTCACACTTTGTAAAAGTGGTTCCGTGAAGAAATAAGTCGTATATTTTCGTATATCCTACTTATGTTAATTGCCTCTATCAACATACAAAATTGAAGTTTGATTTCTGTAATAGATTCGTAGATATTGAGAACCGTCTAAATATTTCGGATGGTAGACATGTTGGATTTTTATATAATTATGTGGGCCTTAAAGTTATGAACTATTACACGAAGATTATTGTGTAGGTGTATTATTCAAACTTCAATCGTATGATTAGGACACAAGAAATAAAAAACGATATTTTAGAATTTCGCACAGCCACCATCTTGTGGTTATGAAAACAATTTAAGGGGAGACTGTAGTCCGTATGTAGACAATGTTAAATATGGTAGATTGTTGCCAGTATTTCTCAGGAACCATTCACGATAAACACATGACATTTTTAGCCTATTTTCATTTTTGAAAAAATAGGCTTATGAGATCACCTTTTGTCCGTGTATCTGTCTGTGTGTTCGTGATGGTGTGTGTCCCCCCTAAGAACTTCTAAACGGCTAGAGCGATTTCAATGAAGTTCATAGCAATATTCCGGGCAACCCCGACCGTTCCCTTCAAATTTTGTTACCTCTCACTAATCCAACATGGCGGCTGTGCGAAATATTTCTCCAGCATTCAATATCTCCGAAACTATTACCGATATCACCCTGGAATTTTGTACGGTGATAAAGGGAATTACTAGAAGTTCACCTATGTGACATTTGAAAATCTGGTAACTACAAAACCAACATGACGGCAAAGCGAATTTGCGACTTTTAAATAGACGTTTCTCGCGATTTAACCAACCTATCGCAATGAAACTTGGTACAGTATATGATTATACAAATTTTAATGCACCGACATCCAACTTCGTTCAATTGTTTACATAACCTTAAGATGGCGGCTGTGCAAAATATTTCACCGGCATTCTATATCTCTGAAACTATTACCAGTATCACCATGAAATTTTGTACGAAGATAAAGGGCACTACTGAAAGTTAATCTATGAGGCTTCTAAAAACCGGTTAACTACAATACGAACATGGCGGCCAAGCGAATTTGAAAGTTTTAAATTGACTTTTCTCGCGATTTAATGATTCAAACGCAATGAAACTTCGTACAGGAAATGTCTATACACATTGTAATGCACTGGTATCTAATTTAGTTCAACTGTTTACGTAACCTCAAGATGGCGGCTGTGCGAATTTCGAAAGTTTTTATTACTTGTGTTCTAATCATGGGATCAAAATCAACATTTGCATAACGAACGTACACAATAATCATCATCTAATAGTAGTCTACATAACTCTATGGCCTACATATATTAAAATCCAACATGGCGACCATCCGAAATATTTAGTCGGTTCTCAATATCTATTAATCTACTACAGCAATCAAATTGAAATTTTGTAAGTGTATAGAGGCTATACGCATAAGTTCACCTATGGGACGTTCAATAACCTGGCGAGCACAAATCCAACATGGTGGCTACGCGAAATTTAAATATTCAAATGGACGTTTCAACCATCCGAGCGCAGTGAAACTTGATACGGTATATGCTTATACAAATTATAATCGACCGGCATCTAATTCATTTAAATTTATTTCATAACTACAAGATGGTGACTGAGCGAAATTTTAAAATCCCGCTTTTATTTCTTGTGTCGTAATCAAGCGATTGAAGTTTGAATAAAACACCTACACAATAATCTTCATATAATAGTACATAAATCTAAGGCCTATAATATAAAATTCATCATGGTGACCATCCAAAATATTTAGACGGTTCTCAATATTTACGAATCTATTACAGCAATCAAATTGACAATTTGTATGTTGATAGGGGCAATTAATATTAGTAGGACATATGCAAATAGGCTATTTAGTTCTTCACGGAAGTACTTGTTATGGGATGTATATGAGATTCTCTGATGCATGTTGACATTTTTTTAGAATGAGGAATGTTTTAGGTTATAAATTATGAATAATTTCATTATGTTGTAGATTTGTTTACTTTTTTACGTGTATCTAGGTTCGCAAATGTCTTCTATTACAATTTAGTGCTTTGAAAAAATGTCCGAAGATGGCTTGGTATCAGTACAATATGGTGTGAAACTCTCAAGGCACTGCCTTTATCAGATCCTGAGAAAAAGGTATACGTATCTCAAAAATTATGTATGGGAGAAAATGGCCTTTGAAGTTTTACATGATGATGTACTGACCTCAATACATTCCTGATCCATATACTGGATAAGCATCAATTTCTACATCTTCCCTGGCCCTTTTCAACTGCCTGACATGCTCTCTAAAATTTTTCTTCAACAATGCCAACTCATTTTAAGCCTTTCGTATGCGAATGTTGTTCATTACTATCATCAGTTGTTGGAGAAATGTTGTCATCTATCCTAAAATTATTTACATTTCCTTCAAGGGGCAGATGACCTTGTAGTTCAGCCCCTTAAAACAACAATAACTAACATTTCCTTCACATTTATTATACACAGCAACCGGAGTATTTACAGCATTATTTACTCCTTCCAATTTGTCCTCTGATGAAATGTTCTTCCTTCCAAACCCTCCCTTACGTATCTTGAATAATCTCGGTGATCGACCCATTATAAACGAATGTTGTGACCATGAGCTAACCATATGTTGTACCAAACACAACCAGCATGGAGAAAACATATGAAAAGCATAGAACAGGAATATGCTGCCAACATAAGAAAGAGAATATTCCCATGAAGCAATTTTATTTGTTAAAATTTGGAAAACATTGTAGTAAACATAAAAGGTGGGTGTGACACAAGCGCAATGGACATTCAAATGCAGATTTAGACCACTTAGAGATGTGCTTGAAGTGCACCAAACCTATCCACGCGTAAAGAAAGGTTCAAACATAAAAATCTACCAATAAAGAAGAATTGCATTTTTTTAACCAAAAAAATAAATAAATTAGATGCCAGCGGATTAAAAATTGTATAAGGATATACCTTACCAAGTTTCACTGCGCTTGGATGGTTAAATTGCGATAAACGTCAATTTAAATATTTAAATGTCGCGTTGCCTCCATGTTAGATTTGTGCTCACCAGGCTATTGAAAGTGCCTCTCACACGGAGGCCCCGGGTTCGATCCCCGGCTTCGTCAGGGATTTTAAAACTGACGTGAGGGTTGGAACGGGGTGCACTCAGCCTCGTGAGGACAATTGAGTAGCTGTCTGACAGTGAGACAGTGCCCCGGTCACGAAAACCAAGATTAACGGCCGAGGGGACCCGAAGCGCTGACCACGCGTCACCCCAAAATCTGCAGGCCAATTGGCTGGGCAGCGGTCGCTTGGTAGGCCTAGGCCCTTCAAGGGCTGTAGTGCCACGGGGTTAGGTTAGTTAGGCTATTGAAAGACCCATAGGTGAACTTATGTTTATTGCCTTTATCATCATACAAAATTTCAGTTGATTGCTGTCATAGATTGATAGATATTGAGATACGTCTAAATATTTCGGATGGTTGCCATTTTGGATGTTAACACATGTAGGCAATAGAGTTATATACTGTTAGATGAGGATTATTGTGTAGATTGGTTATTCAAACGTTGACTTCGATCGCATTATTAGGACACAAGAAATGAAAACTTTATTTAAACATTTCGCACAGCTGCCATCTTCAGGTTATTTAAACAATTGAACTAAATTAGATGCCAGTGCATTACATTGTGTATAAAAAATTGCAGTACCAAGTTCGATTGAGTTTGGCTGATCAAATCGCGAGAAATGTCTATTTTAAAGTTCAATTCCCTTTGGCCGCCATGTTTATTTTGTAGTTAACAGGTGTTTGAAAGTCTCATAGATAAACTTCTAGTAGTGACTTTTATCCCCGTACAAAATGTTACGGTGATATCAGTAATAGATATTGAATACCGGTGAAATATTTCGAACAGCCGGTATCTTGAGGTTATGTACACAACTGAACTAAATTATATGCTAGTGCATTACAATGTGTATAAACATTTCCTGTACCAAGTTTCATTGCGTTTGAATGGTTAAATCGCAAGAAAAGTCTATTTAAATGGTTCAAATTTGCTTGGCCGCCATGTTCGTTTTGCAGTCAACTGGTTTTTGAAAGTCTCATAGGTGAACATCTAAAAGTGCCCTTTACCACCATACGAAATTTCAGGGTAATATAAGTAATAGTTTCGCGGATATAGAATGCCGGTGATATATTTCGCACAGCAGCAATGTTGGATTGGTGAGACGTATTAAAATTTGAAGGGCACAATCGGGGTCGACCGACATAGTACTATGACCTTAAGGAGTTTCATTTAAATCGCTCTAGCGGTTTAGAAGTTATTATAGGGAGACACACGGACGCGCGCACACACACACACACGTACAAAAGGTGATCTCATATGCCTATTTCTTTTCATAAATGAAAATATGGTTGCAAGGCCCCTGAAATTATTAAAAATGTTTCACCAATAGTTGTAATTATGTTTTCTTTTAAGAAACGTACAACAAATGTGTTTTAGAATTTTCACTAATGCAGAATGTCACACGTTTTTGTTTTGATTACATTATTCTTGTTTTCAAATGTATTAGAGCAGAGGGTTTTGAAGTCTTTTATTACTGATGGTCTGCCCTTAAACTATTACAAAGATTCATGGACCCTGGATTGAAATCACCTGATTTAGAGATACATTCCAAGGTCGATGAGAAACGAAACAAAGGAACCTGCTTCAGTGTTTCTCAGAATCTCCAATTTTCAAAATGACTATACTCAGCTCCATATGAGAATATTTGTAAGTCCTAAGGCGACAAAATATGGCTGAATTGGGTAATAAAAGTAAAGTAAAATGATTTTAAATACAAAATTGTAACTGATTTACATTCTTTATATGAGTCTAATAATTTGCACACCTCTGTATATGATGTTTGAGTTTTAGAAATACTAGCATTTCCTTCTGAAAATTCTTCGAAATATGGCTGAAAGATTCAACCATCAAGCATCTTTGTCAATATAAATTGTCTTAGCATAGTTGGTTAATAGGTACAAACCACCAATATATAAAGGGTTGAATCGACACTATTCGATCATTTTCCTTTGTAACGTAAGACTACACAACTCATTGTACCAGTTTCCAAAACATATTGCAAGTACATCAGGACCACTCTTACTTCCTAATTGTATTGAGGAGCATGTTTTCAAAACTGAATTACACCACAATCGTGAATTTTACATGAGAGAGGAAAAACGTATATCTTCAGACAGGATTATGAAAATGGCGTGATACATAGTTTGAATGATAGCTACAATGAGCAACATACTATCACCAAAAGTTCACCAAATTATATATAGTACGTACAAAGTTATTGATAAATGATTCATAAAAATGAATGGATATACAGTATTTCGTAAAAAAATGGTTGTGGTATTTAATATTAATATTAATAGGTACAATTCGAAATTAAATGCCTCAATTTAAAAAAAAAAATATTTTAGTTCAATATATTATAAGTAGGGCTCGGATTCGAGCATATTTGCATATTTTTTTTTCCTGAATAGTACACATTGAAAGAAGCCTTTCGGTGGTATTTTCACCTCTCTGGGACCAACAGAATTGAAATTTATCGAGCATATAAATGCATAAAACCACGGTTTTCAGAATAGAAGCATATAAATGCATATTATTGTGGGTTTCGCCTAAATAGTTTGTTTTTCTTCGAATTCTCCCCCGAATTCGGGCCCAGACCATCCTTAAGGTTCGAAAACAGAAATAATTATTGAAAAACCTATCTGGTGCGAATAATAGAACCGCAGGTTTTTAACCTTTAGTGAGGTCGTTCCCGTCATTGAAACTTTTATTGACTGATTGATGAAAATCATTCAAAACTGAAAACATAGAAAATTTCTTGTTGTACAGACCAATGCAGATCTACTTCATTGACTCGCCTCATTCTGAAGATTTTGTAAATGAACTTTTAAACTGTAACTTTTATAAGAACACTTCTCTTATAGACTATATACTTGAAAATCTTGAATGCGAGTAAGTTATTGGTTTTTTCGTTTCACTTTCCTTTCTATAACGGTGTTTTTCGAGCATATTCTGCATACTTAACCGCAATAAATGGGTGTATCGAGCATATGTATCGAGCATTTAATGTTTTTTTTGAGCATATCTATCGAGCATAAAACACATGGTTTCTGAGCATATCTGGAGATTTTATCGAGCATATCGATCCGAGCCCTAATGATAAGTAATGGATATATTCAGTTTTGAACGAAAAGCATGCTTTCTCACAGCCTTATCAATGGGAAATATTAATTAATATTCAAATTAATATTAATTTGATTTAAAATATTACCATCCAATGCAACTGAGGCAAATGTTAACGAAACAAACAATTTTTTTTGTTTTAATTTTTGGAGATATTCAGTTTTGAATGCAAGCTCATCTGACGCAATGTAATATGAGTCCTAACCATGATTTAATGCCATCCAAAAATTCCCTATTCCAGACGTTGAACTCACAAGGAGCACTCATTGCAACGACCTCCCAAATTTAAGCGATATTTGTTGAGAGGTATCATTTCAGCCCTGTGGATTATTTACCCTCAAACCTCCTTGTGGCGTAGTGATTAGCATTCTTGGTTGTCACTGTGACGATCCTGGTTTGACTCCCGGCTAAGTGAAGAAATGTAATACTTGTATGATGTTCGGAACGAGGTTTACTCAGTCTCGTGATGTTTACCCTTCATGGGAAAGTGGTCTCTATATTAACCACCTGTCATAAGGACAGTTTATGCTTTCAAATATGCTGATAGTTGAACATTTCAGCCAAATTTCGGAGAATTTCATCCCGAAGTGTTAGTATTTCTAAAAATCAAATGTTATATAGGTATGTACTTGATGTGATGTGCTGGGAAAAAAATAATTAAAAATAAATACATTAACAATTAAAGTGTAAAAAATATAATTATAGAAATAAAAATCGTAAAAATAAAATTATAACTGTTACGTGCAAGAGCCCGTCCCAACGTTTCAAACATGTATCTACCCCTGGATGGAATTCATGACATTTTGAATCGACCGCCTGGTGACTTGATCCCCTTTGTGAACACGAGATGGCACCTGCTGTCGGACTTCGGGGTTCCTTCTAATTGTTCCTTCTTCTCCGCTAGAATGCGTTAGTTGTGCCTTATAAAACTCTTCCTTCTCGTGGCATAATTGATGGCAATTATATTCCACGTCATAAACAAAAGAATACTTCATGAGCTTTTACCAAATATGAATACATATTCAAGAAAAAGGAAACGCCTGTGCTACATAAGGATTTAATTTCATCGTTCCGCCGTGAAGAGGAAATATGCAAAGTAAATCGCATCAGGATGCAACAGGAGTGCTTGTGACATCAAAACGGCGCATGGTCGTGTTAGCCATTTTAAAGGCAATCAAGTGCCAGATTATATTTTATTTATATTGTGTGTTAATTATTTTATTTTCATTGTGTCTCCGATGAGAAGGATGTAAGGTACGTTGAATTATACATTTATATTTAGTATTGTTATGGAGCTCTGGTATCGTCTTATAGTAATGTTTTAATTCTGTACCTTATTTTGATTTATAGGCCTAATATTTCTGTTTGTCAACGTTACCTGATATAAAAAAAAAGGTTTTTGTTTTCTTCGTACCTTCTGGAGACACATTTCTAAGGTTATTTTATGTTTTAAATTATTATTTATTTTCCTTTGGCAATCTTGGGATTGGCATATTATTTATCTGATTTAAGATCCGTGGTTCCTCCCTCTTGTTAATAGTGTTTAGACGTAGTTGTTTTCCTCCGTTCATTTCTTTCTGCTGATTTTAAAATTTAGTTTTGCTAAATTGTTTGCCGTAATTCGATCGGGCATGCGGTCTCCTGTTTTTAGTGGCCATGTTTGTTTTTTGTTTTGCCGAAATGCATTCTGGTCTCGGAGTCTGTCTCTTGGCACCGACCGCGAAGCTCTAACGTGTTGTGGTGTTAGCTTAATATTTTTTAATTTAATCTTGTAGGTTTAATTTTGTGTTTTTGGTAAATGTTCCTGTGTTTTTTCTCCGTCTTGCAAATTATGGATTTATTTGCTGATCCAATTTTATTTTATTAATTTAATTTTAATTTTTTTGTTTTATGGCGTGGCCTAGATCTCCGCATGTCGGATCGGTATTGCATTCCCTTGTAAATTATCAAGCCCTTTCTCATGTAATCATGCCTGTAATTTTATTTTAATCTTAGGGCTTTATAACATTTTAATTTTTAATTTAATTCTTGTCCTTATTTTGCTTTGCAAGCAAGCATGTTCTGTTTCTGGTGGAGGTGCTCCTTTAAATTTTTAACATTAAATTTTCATTTTCATATTTAAGCAGCTGTTGTGGCATTATTTCATCGACAGCAGTTCTGTCGGTTATTGGGGGGTGTCTGTAGAATAGCCTGTGCGTTCCCCTTCTCCATTTTCCTTCCACCCCTTTTGGAGCTCTTCTGTTGGGACATGTCATCTGGAGGTGATTTTGCAGTGGAAGCGACGCGGACCCCTAAATAAAGGTAAGTAGGCCCACCCACGCTAGCCGTCCACGGGTGGCAATAATAATACAATTAATATAAAAATGAAAATAATAAATATAACTATAAAAATAATAAAATAATTGTAAAAAGAAATTCTTAATTAATGCATTAATTAATGACAATTTAAAATATCAAAATTAATTATATAAGAACATATATTAAAAATTAAAAATAAATATATAAACATTACAACTAGAGACACCAAGAACAACATTATTAATAATAATAATAATAATAATAATAATAATTAAAATGGCAAGAAGCAATTCATTCCATTGAGAAATTACATGAAATTGCCATCAAAACGGGACTTCAAAATTTCTTATGAGAAAACTCAGTACATGGAAGGAGCCTCACGATACTTAGACGGACAACCTATGAGAACTAAATTCGGCAAAATCTTTCAAGTGAACGAATTCAAATATCTGGGAGAAATTATTCAGCCCTCTGGTTTAAACCGTGAAACAAATAAAGAGAGAATTTCCAAATTACAGAAAGCTTACAGAATCACTTGGAATAGGTATAACAAAAAATCAATATCTCGGAAAGCAAAACTTAGACATTATAATACAGTAATCAAACTGGAGGCGTTATATGCATCAGAAACCTTAATCATTGGTGGCAAATCTTTAACCAAAGAGATTGAAAAACAAGAAAGGAAAATTTTAGGAAAAATTTTTGGCCCAGTTTTTATAGAGGGAATCTGGAGAAAAAAGTCATCCCAGGAAATATATCGTCAATGTGAAAAAATGTCTCATACTTTTCGGAAAAGACGATTGAAATTTTACGGGCACATTATCAGAATGAACAATGGCAGATGGACTAAAAGAATTCTCAACTTGGCCCTTTCACTAAAAACCAAGAACAGCTGGCTACGTGAAATTGAAACAGATCTCCAGGAAATCAACATTTCAGACAATATTATACAGGACAGATGCAAATTCAGAACCCTAATCGACAATCACCAATTTGAAGACAAACCCAACACCAGGGCCACCATAACTTGGACAGAAGACCGAAGAAAGGCGCTCAGCGAGAGGATGAAGAGATTCTGGAAGGAAAAGAAGGCCAACACATCAGCTAAACAGGTTCAACCGTGCTCCTGAGTCGGGCATAACGATGCAAGAAGAATAATTAAAATGGATTCAAATGTAAAAACACAAGAAAATAATTAATAGTTTTGCCCTATAAAGGGTTAAACTGAGGATAGGTATGCTATATCCATACCTCGCCATCTTAGAAGCGGATTATCGTGGTCTCCCACTTCTACTCCATGCAAATACCAAGATGATACTTAAATAAGCCCATAGGCATCTCCTGCCAAGACAGGCAACACAATCACACAGGTTATCTGACTGATTACCCACACAAACACCCATGTACATGGGGATTCAAGACCAAGATTTTGTAAAGCCCCTAAATGAATCAACGACATTTCAGATACGGTTGCACTCGATCATGTCTGGCTTCCAATTGAGTCTACTAGCATTCTTGGCTGTCAGCGTGGAGGCCCGGGTTTGATTTTCAGCTCTGCCAAGAAATTTATTCTGGTGTGAGGACTGAAACGAGGTCCACTCAGCCTCGTGAGGCGAAGCTGAGAAGAGGTGTGTTCTCAGCCATCTTGGAATTGGTTTTCCACTTCTACATCAGGCAAATACTGGGATGGTTCCTCACTAACGGCCACGGCCGGTTCCTTCCCAATCCTCACCTACATTGCAAATGCACATATTAATACAGTCGCCACAACAACAAAGATTATCAGACAAATTCTACTCACACCCAAGTATATGGGGCTACTTGACGACGATGCCGCAAAGCCCCGAAAACAATCAACTACAACGAATAAATAATATCTGAAGTAGTAAATGTATAGTCTATTCGGAGAGTCACACACAGTATTGTCCATATCATCACTCATAGTCCCGCTCCATTCTATGTGACAGTGGGCAATCCAATACTGCAAGATGGATGTGAGGAATGAGCTGACAAAATAATCCCTTGTCACTGCAGACATGAATGTGCAGGCTTAAACTGTCTCCACAAATAGGCCACCTTAAAACGTGTGGGCAATATTCTAATACATTACCTCCCATTGAGCTGTCAGAGGTAGTACTTGCTGCTAACACGAGTGGCGATGGAGTATATTTCCAGTAACTAGCTAGTGCATGAAAGGAAAATCCACAGCCTGCTTCCAGTCGACCGACCAGGCCAGGGAATGGGATGAATGAAGCCCCCAACTAGCGGCGAAGATATGAACTGTGCCGGCTACCGAACCCTGTCGCACTCCCCTGGGGCAATGATTAAATGAATGACACATTAAATGATTGGGGAGTGTGTTGCTGCAATGAAATTTAGGACAGGTTAAACCGGAGTATCCTGAGAAAAACCTGGTAAAATGGTCTTCATTCTGATGAATCCACTTCTGGTCTGCTCAATCGTGGATATGACTTCCCTGTTGGCGAAGTAGAAACGTGTGATTATCTCAAGGCTGGAAGTTAATACAGTGATTGAGATCCTTATATTGTAAAGAAACAAGTAGCAATCCGGAAGCTCGGCTTGGGGACGACTTCTGATTCTACTGGGGCCATCTTCTGTGGTCTCGGGGTACGTACTGAGACTTAAGATCCAGAAGTCCTGGGTTTCATTCCTGGCTCGATCAATACATTTAATTCCGGTCTAAGGGTTGGAATGGATGTAAGGTACACTAAGTATCGTGACGCAAAACTAACAGGAGATGGGTTTGATTCCCACCTCAGCTGTACTAGAAGTGTTTTTCGGGGGTTTCTCCACCTCTTCTCCAGGACAATGTTGGAATCGGCCACCTACTTCCAAACCATAGCCCCACACAACTACAGCCATCACAATGGCACATGTTATCAGATAGATGACCTTGGTGTCACAATGCCGCTAAATGAATCAACAACAACAATCTAATTTGATATCCTGTCGTCCGCCTCATTGCGTAGTTGCTAGCATTCTTAGCTGTCACCGCGGAGGCGTGGGTTTGATCCCCGGCTCTGCCAAGGAATTTAATTCTGGTCTTAGGGCTGGAACGGGTACACTCAGCCTTGTGAGGCACAACTGAGAAAAGGCGGGTTCGACTCCTACCGCAGCCATCCTGGAAGTGGTTTTCCGTGGTTTACCACTTCTACTCCAGGTGATCGATCGTATGGCCTCCGGAGAGGCCAAGTGCAGGTCTTTCTCGTTGACGCCCGTGGATGACCTGCGTGTCTTGATGAGGATGAAGTGATGATGAAGACGTCACATACACCCAGTCCCCGAGCCACGGGAATTAACCCCAGGAGATTAAGATCCGTGACGGCTCGGCCGGGAATCGAACCCGGGGCAATAAGGGCCAAAGCCTAGCGGGCAAAACATTTAGCCATGGAGCCGGACAACTCCAGCTAAATGCCCGGATGGTACCTAACTTTTTAATTAAGGTCACCGCCGCTTCTTACCCAAATCCTACCTCAAATACAAATACACACAATAGTACAGACATTACAGTCACACAGGTTATCATACAAATTCTACACACACCCAAGTACACAGGGCAAACGAAAGTTTGATGCCTTTCAGTCGGTCCACACCCATCTCATATGGGTACAATCGGGTTGACCGATCGAAAAGCAACACACTTTCGTTTAGCAAGGCAACACTGAAAATGGCTTTAAACACCATAATAATACACGGGGATACTTGATCAAGATGTGGCAAAGCCCCAAAATTAATAAAAAGCAACAATCTATCTTGCTATCTTATCATCTTATTATACTTTATAATACGCTAAGGTGTATGTTTCACAAAACTCAAGCTCCTAAACCAAAGGGAGTTAGAAGATGTGGTTTGTACAAAAATCTTCCAAATCGTCTCAATAGTATTTGAGTGAATGGATCAATGAAACTGGCAACGAAAGAAGAGTTATAGAAGCAAGACTACAGAAAATGGAAACTGCTTTCCATTTGACAAAACAAGTTTATAACAAAAAATGCCTCTCTTGGAATTGTAAAATTCAACATTATAACAAAGTAGTCTTGCCTGCAGCCCTTTATGCAGCAGAGACACTTAATCTATAACATAAACCACTGAGAATTCAATTGGAGATTAAGGAACGCAAGATCATGCGAAAAATTTTGGGACCATGAATCAAAGATGGAATTCACCTTCCGAAACCTAATGCTGACATCTTTTTAAAAACTACTAAAATCACAGACACAATCCGTATGGCAAGGATCCAATTCATGGGACATTTGGACAGAATGGACACTACTAGGTTAACAAATAAAATCTATACGTGTTTGGAGAAATTTGCAACACGGTCCAATTGGTGCAAACAGGCGGAAAAGGACTAGACTGAATTAGGTTTTCCCAATCTCAAGGATCGAGAGGAAATTAGGAAAATTACTCATACACGGGGTGTTGAGGCAGAAGAGAGAAGACCTACCAGACGTATCTGGTCGCAGCAACGAAGACTAGCCCAATCGTTGGCCATGAAGAGTTATTGGGCGAACATCAAGGCCAAGAAGTGTTGATTCCCCGTGGTCCTAGGAGACCCATTCGCGCAGAAGAAGAAGTACAGGAGAATCTTGCATTTCTTGTAAAGTCAACGGAAATATATTTAATCGTTTAAAAAGTGGGTTTAAACATATAAACAAGACGATAGTCCCTGGCAGAACTCTGCCGTGTCCAGACCGCATAGCAGCCGGGCGGGTAGTCTGTACACAGGGGGTGAGAGAGGGGGGGAGCACACAACCCATTTTGCGAGATTTCTCGCCCGGGCCCGCTAGTTTTTCATATTGTGTTTGTGCCCTCATTTCGTGAGAACTGTTTACATCTGCGGTAACTTGTACTTTTATCGTAGTAGTGACCTAAAAACCAACGTCTGTGTGGCGTGAAGTTAGAACATTTATAAGAAACCGGGGTAAGTGCGGCTAATTTCCTTTCATTGCTCTGAGAGAAAAGTTTCGGCAGGGAAAAGGTATCTCAGAGTAATGTGTTTGGTCAACATGCGATGTATGACTCTTTGAACTCAGTTGAACATTAGGCTTAACCTTTTATAGGCTAGAGGTTAACCGCCCATCACAAGGACAATTTATATTGCCAAAGATGCAGATGGTTGAATCTTGCACTATTATTTTAACTAATTCTAGTAGAATTGTCAATGTTTCTGTAAACCAATAGTACATTATGCAACGAGCCTACAATGGCAATAATGACGACACGAGTATGTTTATAAAACGAGTGAAGCGAGTTTTAAAATTTCCATAGGAGTGTCTTAATTAACATTATAGGCTAGTTGCTTACGACTGTTTATGTTCGACGATGATTATAAATTTATTATATGTTCTAACATAAATATTCATAAATATCTGTAGAGATTCTGTCGTTTGAATTCTTCTTTTTGGGAATTATGTGGGCTCATCATTTGATCTCTACCCAATAACGAATCCAAAAGCTTTGAAACATTGTTTATCCTGAAGTATCACCATCAGATAGTGCACATGTACTATATTGGGTCATTTTGTTATTTTGGTTCAAATAGGCTGTTACAAAAGCTTTAAAATTAAGATGTATCGTATTATCAACTAGTTATTCTTCAAATTCGATGCGTATAGAATGTCAATGGAAGGCAAATCAATAATTGAGTCCCAAATAGAACACTTATGACATATGGAGGAAAAATTTCGCGTAAGAAATCCATTTACGGAACAGAGAGCTGTTTTATAATTTCAGTGGAACTAGTGTCATACGCCTGCTTCCTGCATGACGTTCTGGTGAGTTTATGTCAACAACAGCATTCTCGAAACTTGTCGCCGAAATCTTACGAATGCAAAGAAATTGGAGTTGTGGATATTAAGGTACAGAGCTATTTGTTTTGCAATATTGCCCAGTTTGTTTATGCATTGTAACTACAATGGTTGATCCAATATAGGCTCCATTGTCAACTTTCAAATCATGTAATTCATGTCCGACATTTTGGATTTTGAGTGTATTTCAGAAACTATCCTTACCTAATTCGTCAATGAATGAAAATATTGAGCTCTGATTGGTTGGAAAAATTGTGTTATAATGAGAAGTAGTACTTTAATAACCCCCATTATAATACAGTTTCCTGACATATACTATTTACAAATCGACATCGTCGAACATAAATATTATTAGTTTATCTCCTTGACCTAGGGTGCTAGATAAATGTTTTAATAAAAACAATTAAAATAAAAAGTAAATAAAATACTGATAGTCATTCTGAAAGACTAGACTTTATATCATTTCAAATGCTACAAATGCTACAAATTCTGCGTGAACTCAAAGTCCTTTAGAAAAAAAGAAAGGTATGAAAAAAAGCAAGTGCAAACCAAGGCCAAAGGAGGTAGCTGGCTGGATGACGTCACGCTCACCGGCGTGCGCGGGGAAAGGAGGAAGGTGAAGCTGTACTATGACGTCATACACCTCGGTATATTTCGTCCCGTCTCCGTAACGTAACGCCAGATCCCAGCGAAGTCGGAATTATCATTTAAAATGATACCATAGCGTTTAGAAAAAAAAAGTGTGCCGACTCCCGAATTTGCCGTATCTTTAGTCACGGTCGACTGAATGCGCTCATACCGGCCTAGACAATGAGACCTTTTTCATGAAATCTTGTTAGTTACTCAACTGCTCACACAGCGCTGTTCACCAAGCATTGCACGATTAAGACTTATCTCTACTTAGTGTGAAACAAAGTCCCCGATTCTTGGATATCACGGGTAATCTCGAGAACCACTGGATGGATTTTGATGCGGCTTTCACCATTCTGTACAGGTAATATCGAGGAAGATTTCTGTAGAAAATAATTTATTTATGATCAAAGGGAGCCAAGCAGTAACTATTTTAGATTTCAGTGAATAGGTCTAAGAAAGAACTTGACGTCCGTGCGCTTTTTAAGCTTACGCTGGACAAACCGTTAAAAATATCAATATAGTATGAGTGTAAGAATTGTTCAGCATGAAAAATTGTACAAAAAAGTCCGGTGAGCATATCTCTATCTTCGATACATCGCCCAATATAAGTGTTTTTAGTTTGGACGGGAGGGGGATTTGGCTTGCACCTCGCCATTCTTAAATTACGTCTGACAGGAATTCCTTGCACATTCATAACTGTTCCCGGGCGAAGCCGGGGCGGGTTGCTAGTGACACTATATAATTATTATCATTATAATTCCCACAATATCAAAATGCAAATTATATCATGATGATGATGATAATTGTTGTTTTAAGGGGCCTAACATCTACGTTATCGGCCCCTGATGGTTTGGGTGATCGTGAAGATAAAAAAAAAAGCGAAAGCGAACTTAAAAACTAAAACTAACTACTAACCTACATGCTAGAAAAAGAAATGGAAAAATAAAGGAGTATATGGCAAATAAAGGACAGGAGGAAAAGAAATGCCCTCAACCCTCGAAGAAGGCGGATTGAGGGACTTGGAACGAAGGAGAGCCATGAAAGGCAGATAGGAAAGTGAAAGAGGAGAGGGTCCGTCCCAAAGGTAAGGGACAAAAGGGGAGAACGGACCCAGCTCAGGAATCCCTCGGGGTCGCCAACTCCCGAACTCACCAGCCGTGAGCCCCTGAGGGTGTAGCATTATCTAGGGTGCACCAGAAGTGGTGGGGCTACATACACCCTGCCTCCTTAAGGGCCTAGAGCACAACGCAGGAGGTAAAAGGAAGAGAAAAAGAAGGCTGACCCCTCGTAGAAGGAGGGTATCAGAAAAGATGAGACAAGGGCCAATTAAGGCGGGAAAGGAAGAGACTCCCTAGGCCTCGGATACCCTAATACCGTCGGGGTCGGAAGAGAACAAG
The DNA here is from genome assembly GCA_946902985.2 of Meconema thalassinum. NCBI lineage: Eukaryota > Metazoa > Arthropoda > Insecta > Orthoptera > Tettigoniidae > Meconema > Meconema thalassinum. The sequence goes on along the minus strand of OX336388.2, from coordinate 768,919,239 downwards.
AGTTGACCAAGTGAGGTCGACAGGAAAGAAGAAAGAGAGGAGCCCGGCACAAGTAAGTGGAAGCAATGCCGGACTCGCAAATTATATCACGAAATAAAATAGCGTGCTAATAAATCTAAGAGAAATTAGACATACCTTGCACCTCGTTACAGTTGAATTCGATCAGAATCACTCGGTTTTCATTAAAGTTTATGCATTTTTCTGCTGAACGGTTTGGAAGTTGGGCAACAGGAAACTAGGACTGTTATTTACTTAAAATATTCATTTTTAGCCTACTTTCGATTTTTGCAAAAAATTAAAGTAGACTTATGAGATCAACACAGGGCGAAAAAAGTGTGTATGTCTGTGTGTGTGTATGTGTGTGTGTGAGTCTGTGTGTGTGTATGTGTGTGTGTGAGTCTGTGTGTGTGTGTGTGTGTGTGTGTGTGTGTGTGTCTGTGTGTGTGTGAGTGTGTGTACTCTGAATGTCTGTCCCCCCCTATCAATTCGAACACGGTGAATGCGAATTGAACGAAATTTGGTACAGAGGTAGCACTAGCAAAGGACACCTCAGTGTCATGTTTTATATCGCCGCCATCTTGACGAAAACGTAATGGCGGCCACACAAATGTTCAAAGCTTAAATCAAATTTCGACTAACCTAATCATCCGATCTCTACCAAATTTTGCAACAACATACCTTTTTGGGGGGAGCATCCTTTGACCAAACCAATAGGCCATCAGCGTAATAGTTTGCGGATGGCGGCCATCTTTGTGTGAAAATCGATTCCCCCTATTAATTCAAACACGGTGCAACCGAATGGAACGAAATTTGGTACAGAGGTAGTACTAACAAAAGGCACCTTGGTGTCATGTTTTATATCGCCACCATCTTGACGGAAACGTAATGGCGGCCACACAAATGTTCAAAGCTTAAATCAAATTACGACTAACCTAATCATCCGATCTCTACCAAATTTTGCAACAGCATACCTTTATTGGGGGAGCATCCTTTGACCAAACTAATAGGTCATCAGCCTAATAGTTTGCGGATGGCGGCCATCTATGTGTGAAAATCGATTCCCCCTATTAATTCGAACACGGTGGAACCGAATGGAACGAAATTTGGTAAAGAGGTAGTACTAACAAAATGCACCTTGGTGTCATGTTTTATATCGCCGCCATCTTGACGGAAACGTAATGGCGGCCCCACAAATGTTCAAAGCTTAAATCAAATTACGATTAACCTAATCATCCGATCTCTACCAAATTTTGCAACAACATACCTTTGTAGAGGAAGCATCCTTTCACCAAATGACTAGGTCATTAGCCTAGTAGTTTGCGGATGGCGGCCATCTTTGTGTGAAAATCATTTCCCCTATTAATTCAAACACGGTGAAACCGAATGGAACGAAATTTGGTACAGAGGTAGCACTAGCAAAGAGCATCTCAGTGCCATGTTTTATATCGCCGCCATATTGACAGAAACGTAATGGCGGCCACACAAATGTTCAAATCTTAAGTGAAATTACGACTAACATAACCATCCGATCTCTACCAAACTTTGCAACAACATTCCTTTATAGAGGGAGCATCCTTTGATCAATTTAATAGGTTATTAGCCTAATAGTTTGCGGATGGCGGCCATCTTTATGTCAAAATTGATTCCCCCTATTAATTCGAACACGGTGGAACCGAATGAACGAAATTTGGTACAGAGGTAGCACTAGCAAAGGTCACCTCAGTGTCATGTTTTATATCGCCGCCATCTTGACAGAAACGTCATGGCGGCCACACAAATGTTCAAAGCTTAAGTTAAATTACGACTAACATAACCATCCGATCTCTACCAAACTTTGCAACAACATTCCTTTATGGAGGGAGTATCCTTTGACCAATCTAATAGGTTATTAGCCTAATAGTTTGCGGGTGGCGGCCATCTTTATGTCAAAATTGATTCCCCCTATTAATTCGAACACGGTGGAACCGAATGGAACGAAATTTGGTACAGAGGTAGCACTAGCAAAGGGCACCTCAGTGTCATGTCTTATATCGCCGCCATCTTGACGGAAACGTAATGGCGGCCACACAAATGTTCAAAGCTTAAATCAAATTACGATTAGCCTAATCATCCGATCTCTAGCAAATTTAGCAACAACATACCTTTATGGAGGGAGCATCCTTTGACCAAACTAATAGGTCATCAGCCTAATATTTTGCGGATGGCGGCCATCTTTGTGTGAAAATCGATTCCCCTTATCAATTCGAACACGGTGAAACCGAATGGAACGAAATTTGGTACAGAGGTAGCACTAGCAATGGGCACCTCATATTCATGTTTAATATCCCTATAGCACGTTGTATTTCAACAAGCTACTACAACCAACATTCAATCATACTCCTTGAAAAGGACAAAGAGTTATAACAATACCCATGCATTTAGGAGAAAGTAGGCTATATGTTCTTTACTGAACATCTTGTTGTATTTTTGTACTATTTGTGTTCATGATTTCATTACATTGTCAGAATTACCGACAGTAGTGGCTACGCTGGCTAAAGCGCAGCGTTAGGCCATGGGGCCAAGCTCTCTGCTGACTCGATAGACGCGTGTGTTCGAGCCCCACCGTCGGCCGTCCTTGAAATGATTTTCCGTGGTTTCCCATTTTTCAACACCAGGTAAATGCTGGGACGGTACCTTCTAACAGGCCACGGCCGCTTCCTTCCACATCCTTGCCCTGTTTCATTCATCTTCATCCATTCCATCTCTCATCCTGACGCGCAGGTCGCCCACGGGCGTCGACTAGAAAGACCTGCACTCGGCCTCTCAGGAGGCCACACGAAAAATATGTCAGAATTAATGCTTTAATTAGTAGGGTATACTATTCAGTGTACCTATTATAAATAAAAACCGTGAGGTTTCTCACCTCCCCATATTACGAAACCCGGTTGCCTAATACGGGGAAAGTGCACTTTTAAAGTTAACAATAATATCAGAGGGTATTACTACATCAAACGTGCCCATATTTGTAATATACATAGTATATCGCCTGAGGTTTACATTGGTGAGAAAACCAAAATTATTCCGTTCCTTCTTATGTCTAATGTTAGCCCTATAAAAAAACTCCCCATATTTGGCGACTTTCCTCTATCCATTTTTAGAAGATACCTTATGCACTGGACAGCTGAATCCGTGATTAATTGTATAGGTAGCTTCGTAAGTCTCAGAAATCAGGAAGTCCTTTCTAGCAGCGTTACTAGCAGCTTTCTAAGTTTCAAGGTAAGAAAGAATATATTCCTCTAGCCAGTTTAGGCGACTGACATTTAATGAGAAAAAATGCCCTTTATCTGGATTTCTAGACTAAATATGATGATATGTGATGCTTACGTCATGCATAGCGAACCATTTATTAACGTTTAAAAAAAATGGTTGCTTCTGCGTCCATGAATGCGTACGCTTCCGGGTGCAAGCCTATATTTTCTTTCAGTGTACTAATGGCACCAATAACTTCTGACGAGAACACTTCCTTGGCACGCCGAACATTCATTTTTTCAAATTTAGTGGGTTCGATGTGTTTTTAGTGAGGTGTCTGACCGGTTTGACGATCTCACCCTTTTGCATTGTGTATAGTAATGACAAGTATTTCCATGAAATTATTCCAGGACCATCAGTCATCTCTCGTTACAGAAACTGCGTTCTAATGTTGTTGTTTTTTTAGAATGTGACAATGATCAAAACTAGGGAATACATTCCTAGACTCGTCGTATGGGTGATTGACCATTGGTTGCAAATTCCCTCCCCCTAAATGCCTCATCATTGTAGTGTTAGTTTTGTGATTATCAGAGACAGTTATTATAATTATGGAACGGCATTGTTCAACCTCGAGAATAACGTCCAGCAGGAGTTTATGTAAGTCCCGTCCTGACAGCTGCTTCGTGAAAAAGAAGGCACATGGTATCTGATAATTTGTCGAAAGATCTCTTAGCACAAAACACAACACACGATTAGCTGCTACTTGTTCCCGGCTGTAATTTTGATCCTCTCTTTCCTTTTAATGAGACGGTGCTGGAGTAGTGTCCTTGTACCCGAAGAAGGTGCAAGGTATGTCTAATTTCTCTTAGATTTATTAGCACGCTATTTTATTTTGTGATATAATTTTAATTTTGATAATACGGAAATTATAATGATAATAATTATATAGTGTCACTAGCAACCCGCCCCGGCTTCGCCCGGGAACAGTTATGAATGTGCAAGGAATTCCTGTCAGACGTAATTTAAGAATGGCGAGGTGCAAGCCAAATACCCCTCCCGTCCAAACTAAAAACACTTATATTGGGCGATGTATCGAAGATAGAGATATGCTCTCGCGGACGTTTTTGTAGAATTTCTCACGCTGAACAGTTCTTACACTCATAATATAATGATATTTTTAACGGTTCGCCCAGCGTATGCTTATAAAGCGAACGGACGCCAGGCTATTTTTTCGACCTTTTCACTGAAATCGTTACTGCTTGGCTCCCTTTGGTCATAAATAAATTATTTTCTACACAAATCTTCCCCGAGATCACCTTTACAGAATGGTGAAAGCAGCATCAAAATCCATCCAGTGGTTCTTGAGATTAAACATTTAATATACGTACTGTACAGCTGATTCCTTATCGCGCCTATAATGGGTTGGGAGTGCGCTCTACCGGCAACGAGTAGAAACTTTCCAATTACATGCATGGAGGAAAGAAAGGAAGGAGATGCCTTCGCTGCGCTGCCTAGCGCAAGCTGTTGAAGCCAAACGGTTCGCCCACTTTGGTTGCAAGAAAATGGCTGTCCCTATGCTTAAAGCCGTAAACCACTCAAAATAGTAATGGATTTTAGTGACATAAAACTGCAATGACAAGTCAAGATTTTTTCTTGGATAGGCAGAATACACTCTGTACATCACGGTACTTGGCACAAATAAGCTGCGTTATCGTTTTAAAAGCCAATTTAAATATAAATATTAGAGCACCTTTGCGAGGCTAGTTTTGTAAGGAAGACGCGGCAAAACGTAATAATACGCTGAAACACTGATTAAATTGAATACAGGTCTCTGAAGATGCGAGTTATACCAAAGAAGGAACATGTTGGGAATTAATGATGCCGAATTAATTACGGTATTTACACCAAATTGAGTTTTATGTTCTTATTGGTGTTGAGGCATTCATCAGTTTTTAGGCCTAATTTCGAGCACAGCTACTTTCACTCATTGGTCGTACACATTTTGATATTCAAGAATACGAACCTCAAAATTAATAAACAGAACAATTAAAAAAGGATGCATATTTGCACAAAAATACGGTATAGCCTATACTTCTCGGTACCGTACGGTATTTTCTTTGTGGGGGTAGAAACTTGACGATTAGCCTCGAATTGATTAATTACGTAGGCCTACCGTAATTATTGACCGATAGCCGTCTGATAATTTGGGATTTGCAGAGGAATGATTTTTATTTTTTTGGTATATAGGGTAGGCCTACACATGCTGAGATTAGAATTGAAGAGTTTTTTTTAATAACTTATCACTACTGTTATTACGTTTCCAAAGATGCATAACCGAAGCGCGATAAAAACCAGGGCCAAAATAAGGTTTAGCCATGCACAATGCCTCATGCAAGTCACAGAACACCGAATATGAGTTAAGGTTACACCCACTTTGGTTGCAGCGCTTGGCTTCACTCATACGAGCTCAGGGCATCTCCTCTTATTATTTCCTCCATGATTACATGTTATACATGGGTTCTGACTGGGAATGTCAAGGCCGGTATAGAGCGCAGCTCGTATTCAGTCGTGCAGCTCGTATTCAGTCGGCCGTGCTTTAGTATGGGTAGTTGCTGCGCCCGCCGGTAGACTGCGTAGCGGTTGATAGTTGCTGGCGGGTGTCACTTTCTAAGCGCTCGCGAGTTTGAAAACACAGAAATGATGCCGTGTTTAGTCCTTATTTTTGGTGTTGAAAAATGTATGCGATCAAGGAGCGATAGTGAAATAATACATACGTTATGACACTGGTGTGTTCAGTATTTGTAAGCATTTACACTTACTTCTTTACATTTGTGCTATCGAGTGAATTATAACCTGGTAAGATTCGTAAAAAAAACTGTGTAAGTGAATATGCCGTGATGTTTTGTTCCCGGATGCCGATATGGATACGACAAGTCATCTGCAAAATGTAGGCACTTTTTAGACCTCCAAAAGCCGAAGATGATTTATTTAAATGGGCTAAGGCCATTCCGAGGAAAGACATTAAATTGTAAAGTAAGTCATATGTATGTGACAAACATTGCTCCGATAATTTCCTTATTAAAACGGACCCTTTCATTATTGACGTCCGAAACGGGGGAGGAGCTTACGGTCAGCTGTTTCCAATATGGCGGCGAGATAGTGACGAGTAATAAGCAAGACAGTGATTGGGTGTGCGTTTGTTATGGTTTCTAATTTATGATGGCAAAATAACTTACTACATATTATTTTCTTTCATTGTTAGAAATATTTTTTACAATCAATTTAACTCACAGTGCTTAATTACTACCAGTCAAAAATATTACCCACGTGTAGATAGTTAATTTACTGTTTGCTGTTACATAGCCTATATGAAGCCTGTACCAGGGAGCCTAGCAGTATCGATGTTTTTATTAATTTCACAATATGTATATCTCACATAACACAAAGGACGACTCGCTGATAATTAAATCCAGCAACCCTGAATTTGCATGAATGTTTTGGGATGCTCAAATCATACGGTACTTCAATATTGCAAATATTGACTTACATACTTGCTGTTCAAAGGCAAGAATATAAATTTATTAATCTGTTGCCACAGGCAATTTAAAATGGAGGCATCCTCTTTATCAATATATTTAATTAAATATTTAAAATACACATAGCCAATTTAACAAAGCTGGAGTCTCCATTTGAACTTGTCATAAGCAAACGGAACAGATCAAAAACTACACTTTAAGCCAAATCAAATTCACTCCTCAGCTCGACATAAACCATAATACCAATTAAAACCTATACAAAACATACTCTCCTTACTGTTGTACAACTTTCAAACCAACTATTCGCACTCAAAACTGAAAAACTCAGAAATGGGAACTAATTAAATTTACAATAGCCTAGGCCGATCAGGTCTCCCGCTACATTACAGTATATGTATACTTAACATCACTATAACTTCCAAATTACGGCTAAGTGACCTATCTGCCTGAGTAGAATAGGTGTTACCGGCCTGCCTGGGATGATGAGTCACCGAACCGGTACTTAAAACTAAGATTTTACACATTAATTAATTAAAATCAACAGTAAGAAGATCATAGCCAAAAACACAATTCAAGCCAAATCATACGGTACTTCAATATTTCAAATATTGACCTACATACTTGCTGTTCAAAGGCAAGAATATAAATTCTCTGGCAAATTAAGGCTAGGAACAGTATTTTTCTTAAGTTTTCTAACCATTCGGCTATTGTCAATCGGAAGAACCCTTCAAATAAATAAGGAACACGAGAGGAATGCAAGTTTGCAAAGAGCGGATTACATTCTATGTACGGCACAGAAGCGTTAGGCTACAAGCGTATCAGTATTTTTGATGTAGCTAAATCCTTGTGAATACAAATTAGAGACAATAACTCTCAAGAATCAACAGTACAATCAACAGTACCGGTACTTACGCTGTGGAAAGAAGTCGTCTTCACAAAAATGCAGACTGCACACTGTCATGTAACGTGCAACACCTTTTCCAATTGACAGCGCCGAAGCCCATCTTTCTCTCTTAACTTTTTGTACAGGAAAGTAGTGAAGAGATTTCGTACCCGTTTTATACTATTTGCAACCGTATACAGAGCAGTACCTCCTCGAATTTGACAATTTCATTTCTGTTACCATCACGACGTCAATGCTTCACCATTTAAATAAACCTCACCAGTCACTATGTTACAGCTTCAACATTCTACCGCATGGCTGCGCCATCCAACTTTTCTGACGTCAATAGAAGGAAAGACAGTCGAAATGGCGAAAATGTGTTGAGTTTGAAGCCTGGTGCAGTCCCACACTATCTAGCAGGGTACTTTGTCAAGCAACTAAGGAAAGGAATCAGCTGTGTGAAGTGTGCAACAACCCTTCAAAGTGAAAGGCCGTCGGACACAACAGCTGCAACTTTCACTAATACAAAGGACTTTTGCACAATAAATGCCCTTACCTAACTCACCCGTCCGACAGTGTCCTCAACATTCTTTTACAGGTCGAAGTAGTCGTTGAAAATTTGCGGGGTGATATATTTTATGAGTGCTTGGACAGCATTGATGAGATTGTTCTAGGGCCGTGCGATTTAGGATGCTGTATGGAACATAAACTGGACCTTATTGGAAAAGTCGTTTTTCATTTCATGAAGTGCCGCTTTTTCATTCGTACGAAATAAATTAGGAAAGAGCAGTCATCTTCTAAGTCTGGAAAATCGTCGCGTAAGCTGTCCTAACTTTCGGACAACTGAGAGCTATAAGTTATATGGGTGAGTTTGTCATTATACTGTAGCCTATTATATTATAGACCTATTAACTTTATTTGTGCAGTAGTGAATGGTCTGTAGTTTTACGATTTTTACACATTCAGTTACATTTTGACCCCCGTCAGAATGTTTTATTTCCTTATCATATGAACCTATGACGCAATCTGATGGTTCATAATTAACACAACGGACGTCAGCGTTTTATATACTCAGTGCGGAGAATTTTATATTTGGATCATCTTGTCTAATACAACGTAGTGTAAGCTGATAACCTTCAGTTACTGAAAAGTAACATTCAACTGCTTGTATTGATACCGTCCTCACTCAGCGCTAGCCGACGCTAGAGCCACCTAGCGGCTGGACCATACAAACTCCACAAGTCCCGTCACTTTATCTTCTATACGCTATGATGATACTAAAAATAATGGTAATACAAATAATGCATTTTTAATTTTAATTGATTACTATTTTTAATTGTTTAATAATGCTTAATATGCCGCTAAATTTAAAAAAAAAATAACTACGCTTATAAAAGTGAATTTTCTAATAATATAGCATCATAATTATAGTTTTCCACTTTTCTTGGGGCAAATGCCGGGATTGTACCTACCGTAAGAACACGGCCGCCTCCTTCCCACTTCCTTGCCTAACCGTCCCACTCGTCCCATCCCTTCATCAGGCCCCCTGTTCGCTTTGCAGGTGAGGCCGCCTGGGCGTAGTGCTGGACACACACCCCAGTTGTATCCCCGACTCAGAGTCTCAAGCTCCAGGACACTGCCCTCAGTGACGGTAGAGGTGGGATCCTTCGCTTAGTCCGTGGGAAAAACCAACCCTGGAGGGTAAAACGATAGCGAAAAATTAAAAGATTGTAAAATTATAAAAGTAATTATGAGCATTAAAATGTTCAAGAAAACAAAAATTAAAATTTATAAAAATTATTATTAGGCTAAAATAATTAAATGTAAATAAATACAAATAAAATATATTTAGATCGTAGACTTTCGTGGCCGGTGTCTAGTTTATCATCTAGGCTTACTGCCAGGGGCGCGGACCAATCAGGGAACAGCATGACGACAATGCAGTGCAAGCAGACACTCTGGCTGGCAATAACCGTTAGTTTGAGTACTGACACCAACTCGTACCTACCCATGATTAAGGCCGCTGCAATGTCTGTCCAAACGTCGGGAAATAATAACCGATATACGAAGCGACTCAATCCTCTAAGCCTAGATGATAAACAAATAATACATATTTACTACTGCACTATTCTCTCCTATGAATGGTTAAACATTAGTAGCCTGTTTGGTCCTGTGCAGTTATGTTGAGATGTTCACAAATGTTGGCTATTGGAATGTTACGGCCCGTCAATTTTTTTAACCATCCAACGTTTCACACTAATACTGGTGTACTTTATCAAGGCTAAAATCAACTAATGGCGAGTCAAACGCTCAATTAATGTGCCTTGATGCGTATGGGCTCGAGACTCGGCTGGATTTAATGGTGCATGGTGTCTCACTGATGAACCAGCAAACAGCCAAACAAACAAACATCAAGGAATGAAACTTGGACTGGAGTGAGACATCGGTAGCCGTGGGTAGAAGCTATATGATCATGATAATTGTTGTTTTAAGGGGCCTAACTTCTAGGTTATCGGCCAATAATGGGTTGGGTGATCCTGAAGATGTTAATGAAATGTAAACTTATAACTAAAACTAACTACTAACTTATATACTAGAAGAAGAAATGGAAAACAAAAGGAGAATAAGGCAAATAAAGGACAGGAGGAAAATAAATGCCCTCAACCCTCGAAGAATGCGGAATGAGGGGCTTAGAAGGAAGGAGAGCCATGAAAGGCAGATAGGAAAGTGAAAGAGGAGAGGGTCCGCCCCAGAGGTAATGGTGAGAAGGGGGAAAACTGGACCCAGCTCAGGAATCCCTAGAGGTCGCCTACTCCCGAACTCACCAGCCAAGAGCCCCTCAGGGTGTAGCAATATCTAGGGTGCACCAGAAGTGGTGGGGTTACATACACCCTGCCTCCTTGAGGGCCTTGAGCAGAAGGCAGGAGATAGCAGAAAAAGAAAAAGAAGGTTGACCCCTCGCAGAAGAAGGGTATCAGAAAAGATGAGACAAGGGCCAATTAAGGCGGGAAAGGAAGTGACTCCCTAGGCCTCGGATACACTAATACCGTCGGGGTCGGAAGAGAACAAGAGTTGACCAAGTGAGGTCGACAGGAAAGACGACAGAGAAGAGCCCGGCACAAGTAAGTGGAAGCAACGCCGGACTCAGCTGGGGTCCCATGGTCGCCAACCCACGTTGCACTAGATGTGAGCCCCTGGGGGGGGGGGGTATACGCTGTATTATAGAAATGTTATAGAAATCTAAGACTGGAGATATATCGCCGTTGAATTTGCAATACCGCAGATAATTTAGATGATCTTCAGCATCTAGTTAACGTGGTAGGTGAATACAGCAATATGCTAAGTCTGAACATCAGTACAAAAAAGACGCATTTCATGATTGTCACACGTCACCCTGACTTTTTTAAAATTTACATTTCAAATTTAATGGCTCCTCATTACAAAGAGTAGATAAATTCAAATACCTTGGAACATGGCTATGTGAGGATTGGAGATCAGATATGGTGATAAAATGTCGTATAGAGAATGCCCGTAATGCTTTTGTGAAAATCAAGAAAACCCTCACAAGTACGGACTTAAATCTAACCCTTAGACTTCGGTTTGTAAGCTGCTACATTTGGTCTGAAGAATGGACAATAAATGCGGCAATATCAAAGAAGATATAGGCCTTTGAAATTTGGATTTACCGCAGAATGCTGAAGATACCATGGACTGCACGAATAACTAATATTGAAGTACTGCATAGAATGAACAGACAACGGAACTTATTATGCACCTTTAAAAGACGAACAAGAAGTTCCGTGACGAACTAAAGAGACTACTTTTCTTAAAATGTAAGATTCATTCCAATCAACATAGACCTATCTAGAATAATGACGAAATAAAGTTGGTAATTTCTAATTAGTTCGAAATATACCTGGTATAATGTAGCCTAATAGAGCACTAGAGTTGGCAGCCCTGGTAACTGAATATATTGTTAGTACCATCTTTTAAGGTACAGAATTCAAAATTTGGTTGAAGTCCAATGGATAGCATGCAGTTAGACATTGGATCTATCAGCGCGTGTAAAATCATGTTGGCAACAATGTCATGCATGTGTTGGTCAGAAATAACCTGAAATAATATGATCTCTTGTTGTGCCAATTTTGAATGAAATACATTTGTTAGTATAGAAGTTACATGTATTTTAAAATTTGACCTAACAGAGTCATATTGGCAGCACTGACGTATATTAATTTCTCCAAATTAATCTAGAATGTCAGGTACTATCCGTATGCAAATTATAAAGCTGTTGGCTTGCATACTATCTGATATATTAATATTAGGGTAAAACATAGAGACAGCATTTATTAACAGTTGGCAGCCCTGGTTGCACTTAAGAATAAGCAAAGTCATATATGTTATGGTACACATAGCACGTACGATATTTGGTTGAAATCGAATTGATAGTGTAGAAGTTATATGCATTTAAAATTTGGATCTATCAGCAGGCTTAGAATCATTTTGGCAACACTGCCATTCATGCCCTCCTGGAAATTTAACCGAAATATTATTATCTATATGTGTGCAAATTATGGAATAGCTCCCATGCACACCTTCCAAGATATCCAACATGGAGCTCAAATTTCAGCAGTTGGTAGTACTGGCATAATTTTTAAATATGAGCTTGAGATATTCAGGTATAGATCTTTTCTCATACCAAATTTGGATTGGATTGCTGCAGCCGTTTAGGAGTTGATAGGGGGACACACACGCACACACAGCCAGACAGACAGAAGGACAGGCAGGCAGAAGGAAAGTCCCATAGGTGAACATATGTTCATAGTCTCTATGAACATAAAACAAATCAGTTTGGTTGCTGTAAAAGATTCAGAGATATTGAGAACCGTCTAAATATTTCGGAAGCTCGCCATTTAGGATTGTTATATGTATAGGCCATAGAGTTATGTACCATTCGAGGACAATTATTGCCTAGCTTCTTTATTCAAACTTTCACTTCGATCGCATGATTACGACACAAGAATGAAAACTTAATTTTAAAATTTCGCACAGCCGCCATCTTGAGTTTATGTAAACAATTGAATTAAATTAGATGGCAGTGCATTACAATCTGCAAAATCATTTACTGTACCACATTTCACTGCGGTCAGAGAGTTAAATCACGAGAAAAGTCTATTAAAATATTTAAAATTCGCTTGGTCGCCATGTTCGTTTTATACTTTACAGGTTTATGAAATATACATAGGTAAACTTGTATCAGTACCCTTTATCACCGTACAAAATTGCATGATGATATCTGTAATACTTTCGGAGATATAGAATGTCAGTGAAATATTTCGCACAGCCGCCATTTTGAGGTTATCTAAACAATTGAACTAAATGAGACTCCAGTGCATTACAATGTGTATAAACATTTGCTGTACCAAGTTTCATTACGTTTGGATAGTTAAATCGCGAGAAATGTCTATTTAAAAGTCTCAATTTCGCATGACCGCCATGTTGGTTCTCTAGTCACCAGGTTTTTGAAAGTCTCATAGGTGAATTTCTAGTAGTGCCCTTTATCACCGTACACAATTTCAGGGCGATATCGGTAATAGTTTCGGAGATATTGAATGCTAGTGAAATATTTCGCACAGCCGCCATGTTGGATTGGTGAGACGTAACAAAATTTGAAGGGCACGGTCGAGGTCGCCGGGAATAGTGCTATGAACTTACCGAGTTTCATGGAAATCGCTCCAGCCGTTTAGATTTTATTAGGGGGACACACACACACACACGCACACACATACACACACGGACAAAAGGTGATCTCATAAGCCTTTTTTTTTTTTTTTTCAAAATTGAAAATAGCTAAAAATGCACCGACCGTAAATAATATAGTAATACTAGACCTTCAGTACCACATCCGCACGTTTAAATCGCGTGAAAAATTCTAGAGTACCCCTTGACACCCTTAAGCGCATTATATACCTATTGATGAATTTTACAGCTTAAGTTGGTTCCGTGACAACCTTTCCGTGATAAACTTTCACGGTAATGTATAAATGGAATTGCATTGCGTCTTACAGAAATAGACGGACTCCTCAGATTATGTTGCCATGTTTACCGGCTTGCATTCTTCCATTAGTTAGAAAAATGAAATTAGTTTTCGGTTAATATCTAAAATCTGTTGGTTTTAGGACCTTAAAATGTGATTTTCGGCGGCCCATATGGCCTCCGAGTTTTGTTTCTCACATTGAGACACTGAAAATGAGCTTTGTCTCGTCTTTCAACGCCCATTTCAGCATATATTTTAAGGGGGTAGGCCCCCCATTTATGAGAGGTATGGAGAAGAGTTACATCATTGATTACTTTCTTGCCTCTGATGGACATCTGTACCAAATTTTACGTTGATCCACTCAGCCGTTCTCGAGTGATGCTCGTGCAAAGTTGTACACCGACAGACAAACAGACAGACAGACAGACAAAAGTTTTGTTTTTGCGTGCAACCGTCATAAACCAGTCTGAAACGCGTTAATAACTCAAATTTCCGTGGAAATTCAGAAAAAACAGACAAACTTTCAATTTTATATATAGAGAGATCTTGAGTGTTCAAAAAGCTATTGACATGTTTCTTATGCAGGGTGAAGTTCAAGGCTAGGAAGGAAGGTAGAGTAAGCGACAGGAAATAAGGGCTGACCAAAACGAAAATATAGAGCATTATTTAAGTATCGGGTGAAAAATACCCATGCGCTAGTCCTCGCGGGTTAAGGTTTATTTTCCTTTACTTATATACACATGAAAATGATCATAACGTGAATTGTTTCGTAAGCTGGCTGAGAGGCGGGACCAGTCATAAATGAAAACAACGGGATGGAAGAGCATTGTCCGATACGTGCTAGTGCAAGTTCAGTAACGATATGGTATGGCGATGATGATGATGATGATGATGATGATGATGATAATTGTTGTTTTAAGGGGCCTAACATCTAGGTTACCGGCCCTTAATGGTGTGGGTGATCGTGGAAATGGAAGATAATCGTAAATTAATCCTACAACTAAAACTAACTACTGGCTTACAAACTAGAAGAGGGAATGGGAAACAGAAAGGAGAAGAATGTAAATAAAAGACAGGAGGAAAGGAAATGCCCTCAACCCTCGAAGAATGAGAACTGAGGGACTTGAAAAGAAGGAGAGCCAAGAAAAGCAAGAGGAGAGGGTCTGCCCCAAAGGCATTGGTAAAAGGGGGGCAACATTGACCCAGCTCAGGAATCCTTCGGATTCGCCATCTTCCGAGCTCACCAGCCGTGAGCCCTGGAGGGTGTAGCAGTATCCAGGGTACACCAGAAGAGGTGGGGCTACACACACCCTGCCTCCTATAGGGCCTTCAGCAGAGGACAGGAGATATTAAGAAAAGAAAAACACGAGGAATGAGGGATCAGGGAAATGAGAGAAGGGCCAATTATGGCGGAAAAGTGAGAGACTTGGATACCCTAATACCGTCGGGGTCGGAAGCGAACGAATGTTGGCCAAGGGAGGCCGAAAGAAAAGGTGACAGTGAGGAGCCCAGCACAAGTAAGTCAAAGCAATGCCGGACCCAGCTGGGGTCCCGTGGTCGCCAACCCACGTCCCACTAGTCATGAGCCCCAGGGGGAGTTAGTTAGTTATTGAGGTTTCAAGGGGCAGACCTACGACGTCATCATCCCCTGGGTGAGATATGGTATGCGTTAAGTTCAAGCCCTCTTGAACAAAAAGTGAATAGTACTCTAAAATGCAGGGGCTGACTCCACAAAAATAACTTAGTATGTAGGCTACATAAAATAGCAAAAATGCATCTTCTTTTTAAATGAAAGGGGGGCTTCGGTGGCGTAGTTGGTAGCATGCTGAGTTTCTATGCTCAAGATCGCGGGGTCAAAAGCACCCAAAGTAGTCGGATTTATTTAGAGCGTTAAAAATCCCTCGGTATTCCTTCCTTCGTAGGGAAAGTAAAGCCAGCGGTCCTATGTCAAATATTTATTTCATGAAAAAGAACCTTCCACTAACTACACTTGTGGAAGTTAAAATTTGTTGGTTAGTTTGATAATGTTATATCAAGTTCCAACGACACCAGGTTTTGGTTGCTGTGGCATCTAGAATCCAAGTTCACATTTAGGTGTCGTTGATGGTAGCATTTGGTAGCAAAAGTAGGAACTACTTGAAATTTATCGTCTGCAGTCGATAACTGAATCACAGATAACACACACTAATACAGCCGTCACAATTAACTCCGGTTATCAGACAGTTTCTACACACACCCAAAGTGCACGGAGCTACATGACCAAGCTACCAATGTTAATCATTCTTTTAAAATTTGCATAGTTTTAACAGTACTTTCACGAACATTTTCATCTGGCAAAATTAAACTTAAGTTAATTTAAGAAAATTGTCGTGTTAGTATATGAGGAGGAATTATATCTAAACATTTCAGCTTTGTATGTTGAAAAGTTCCGAAAGTGGGGAAATGTTATATCTAAGAAAACATTTTAGCGGGAAATTAGAATCAACGATCATCCCAGTTTTTAGAACATGCCATAACCATACGATTCCATTTCTTCCATTTTAAGCACTTGTATCCATTTTCCCCTCAGGGGCTGACAACTTCTGGGACGAGGGTTGGTGACCACGGGACCACAGCTGAGTCCGGAATTGCTTCCGCTTACTTGTGCCGGATTCCTTTCCGTTATATTTCCTGTCGGCCTCCCTTGGTCAACACTTGTTCCCTTCCGGCCTCCACGGTATTAAGGTATCCGATGCCTAGGGCGTCTTTCACTTTCACGCCTTAATTGGCTCTTGTCTCATCTTTCTTGATATTCTCATTCTTCGAGGGGTCAGCCTTCTCTTCTTTTAATGATATCTCCTGCCTTCTGCAAAATACATTAAAGGAGGTAGAGTGTATGTAGCCCCACCACTTATGGTGCTCCACCCTGGATAGTGCTACACCCTCAAGGGCTCACGGTTGGTGAATTGGGTGTTAGCGACCCCAAGAGATTCCTGACCAGGGTCCGTCCTTCCCACCTTGGGGCGGGCCGTGTCCTCTTTCTCTTTCCTATCTGCCTTTCATACATTTTCTTCCTTCCAAGTCCTTCAATCCTCATTCTTCGTGGATTGAGGACATTTGTTTTCCTCCTGTCCATTATTTTTCTCTTCATCTGGTGTGTAAGTTAGTTGTTAAATCGTTGGTTGGTTCCTCAGTTTAGGGGCAGCAACAACATGGTCATGTAGTCCCGTGTACTTTGGGAGTGTGTAGAATCTGTCTGATAACCGGTGTTGGTTGTGATGGCTGTATTAGTGTCTGTTATCTGTAATTCAGGTAAGGACTGCAGACCATGAATTTCAAGTAGTTCCTACTTTTGCTACCAAATGCTACCGTCAACGATACCTAGCCACGAACAAGGCTACTAGATGCCACAAAAAACCGGCAGCTGGCCGCGAACGCTGAAACTAAATAGAGCGTTAATAAAATCTAACCCCAAACTTCAACTTCACACATGTGTAGTCAGTGGAAGGTTCTTTTACATACCATAAATCTATTACATGGGCCCGCTGACTTTATTTCCCCTCCGAAGGAAGGCATTCTGAGTGATTTTTAACGCTCTTAAAGAAATACGACAACTACGGCCGGGTTTGAACCTGCGATCTTGGGCATAGAAGTTTAGCATGCTACCAACTTCGAACCTAGATGTTAAGCCCCTTCAAACCACAATTATCATCATCATCAACATCAGTATCGATTTTTCTGTTGGGCTAAGTCCCTTTACCTTTGATTCTAACTCAATCTCTTTCTTAAAAATGTTTCTTGAGCTATCGTGCAATAGAAATAAAAATGTACTCTGGTGCGTTTACTAGTAGCACTCACGTTTTGGGAAAGTAAGAGAGAAGTAGCCTCGGGAACGAGCTATGAAAAAAATAAATGATACATTAGAGAACTAAACGTCCGTCAAAATATCGTGCAAAATATTTTTTGGATATAATTTTGGGCATTCCGGAACCCCTTAAGTTAGGAATCATCCTAGCATTTGCCTGTGGTAGGAGTGAAAAACCACAGAAAATCATTTTAGGGTAGCTGAGAAGATAATCGAGCCCACCACCTCTCAGTTCTACCTCACATGGCTAAGTGTACACCGTCCCAGCCCACAGAGCAGAACGAAATTTCTAAGTAAAGCTAGGAATCGACACCAGGATGTTTGGAACTGTTGTCTCAATACGTACTCCAAGACCTCAGTACGTGAACAATTACATTTTATTGACGTTCATTTACATCATATTAGATGACCGTGAAGGATGATAGGGTTTGTTAAGATTTTCTTTAGCTGGCGTGGCAATTAGAAATAAATCTTCTGCTCGATTTGGTTTTAAAAAAATACAGATAATTTGCTGCAATTGGAAGAGAAAAGCAATAAGGGTGCAAAAGGAGGTCTGGCAATTGCTCTAATTGCAAGGCAATTACCCAGTCACGAACCAAGAAATATATGTTGCTGATAATAGAGTTCTGATGATAAAATCAGTGAATATTTAGTTCGTTCTGTGTGAAAAAGTAATTAGCCAGAATTAGAAGCTAATAAAAGAACCCTCCGCCATAGCCAAGCGAGCCCCACGATAAGATTCGGGGACTGTGCTGGATGATATTTCCTGATTTGAATTCCAACACTGAGAGCGATTATCTGTTTTCCATCTCCTGCCTCATTTTGTTTCAGGAAAATTGTTACGATGTTATCTTATACTAACTGCTGGTGAATCAATATACCAAATGAATATAGAAGGTGAATTTCTTTAATATCTGTCCGTGTGTCTGTATTAAACATGAGTGAAAGGCTGGTATTCAGAAAGGTGTGAGGTTAGGCAGCAAATTATCACTTCCATAAAGCGCCAAGCTCCAGATAACAGCCTTCAATAAGAATTATAATAATAATGTTATTGGTTTTACGCCCCTTTTAACTACACTGGCTTTTAGAGACGCCGGGGTGCCGGAATTTTGCCCCGAAGGCGATCTTTAACGTGCCAGTAAATCTATTGACACGGCTCCCTCGCATTTGCGCACCCTCAAATGCCAGCTGACTGCGCCAGGTTTCGAACCTGCAACCTTGGGCTCAGCAAGCGAGAACGTTACCCCTGAGCCACGCAGCCAGACATCGATAAGAATTCCTCTACCATCTAACTACAAGTATAATGCCAGTTTCCTATAAAACAATCAGGAAATCGTCAACACGAATCCGTCTATTTATTATATAAGCAATACACTTCTCGTGTCGTCGAGCTTTGACTAAACGCTCTCAAAAAAACAATGAAATAAATAAGAATGACCAAGTGTCATTAATACAAATAAAAATACAAATCGTTTCCTTAAGAAACCGTAAAAAACTGTTACGTGTAACCTTCAATAAGCTTCTATACATCGAACAACTGCTGTGCCCTAGAAAACGGGAGTTGATAACAAGAAAATGTTATAAGCTAAACATTTGTATAATCCCAAAAACAAGTAGTTCCGTGATGAACTATACTGCCTATTTTCATATATCCTACTTATGTTAACTGCCACTATCAACATACAAAATTTCAGTTTGATTGCTGTAATAGATTCGTAGATATTGAGAACCGACTAAATATTGCGGATGGTCGCCATGTTGGACTTTATTTATGTAGGTCCTAGAGTTATGTACTGTTACATGAAGATTATTGTGTACGTGTAGCATTCGAACTTCAATCGCATGATTAGGACACAAGAAGTAAAAAAAAGATTTTAAAATTTCGCACAGCTGCCATCTTGTGGTTATGGAAACAATTGAAATAAATTCGATGCCAGTGGATTAACATTCATATAAGGATTTACTGTACCAAGTTTCATTTCACTCGGATGGTTAAATTGCGAGAAACGTCCATGTGAATATTTATATATTGCGTCGCCGCCATGTTGGATTTGTGATCACCAGGTTATGGAAAGTCTTATAGGTAAACTTATGTTCATAGCACCTATGAACATAAAAATATTCAGTTTGATTGCTGTAATAGATTCGTAGATATTCATAGCCGTCTAAATATTTCGGATGGTCACCATGTTGGATTGTTAAATGCATAGGCCATAGAGTCATGTACGGTACCATTAAAAGAAAATTATTGCGTAGGTTCATTATTCAAACTTCCACTTCGATCGCATAATTACGACACAAGAAATAAAAACTTAATTTAAAAATTCGCACTGCCGCCATCTTGAGGTTATGTTAACAATTGAAATAAATTAGATACCAGTGCATTACAATATGTATAAACATTTCCTGTACCAAGTTTCAATGCGTTCGGAACATTTAAGCGAGAAAGGTCTATTTAAATTTTTAAATTCGCTTGGCCGCCATGTTCGTTTTATAGTTAACCAGTTTTTGAATATCTTATAGGTGAACTTCCAGTAGTGCTCTTTATCTCCGTACAAAATTTCAGGGTAATACCGCTAATAGTATCAGAGATATAGAATGCCGGTGAAATATTTCGCACAGCCGCCATCTTGTGGTTATGAAAACAATTGAACGAAGTTAGATGTCGGTGCATTACAAAGTGTATAAACATATACTGTACCAAATTTTATTGCGTTTGGTTGGTTAAATCGCGAGAAACGTCTATTTAAATGTCGCAACTTCCCTTGGCCGCCATGTTGGTTTTGTAGTTACCAGTTTTTTAAAGAATCACATAGGTGAACTTCTAGTCGTTCCCTTTATCACCGCAAAGAATTCCAGGGTGATATAGGTAATAGTTTCGGAGATATTGAATGCTGGTGAAATACTTCGCATAGCCGCCATGTTGGATTGGTGAGACGTAACAAAATTTGAAGGGCACGGACGGGGTCACCCGAAATAGTGCTATGAACTTACCGAGTTTCATTGAAATCGCTCCAGCTGTTTAGAATTTATTAGGGACAAACACACACACACATGCACACACACACACGCACACACACACGGACAAAAGGTGATCTCATAAGCCTATTTTTTTCAAAATTGAAAATAGGCTAATAAATGACGTTACCCCTGATGTAGATCTCCGTCATTACAAATTCTATTCATTACTCTATACAATTTATCTCCCGCACCCTAACATTAAGATTTCTTCCTCTAGGAAGCGCAAAATCTCTACACAACTCTAAAGTTTAAATTTAAAATATAAAACACTCCTAAATCTACTTACGAATCTATCTGAAATATATTTAATACAACATTCTATACAATGAAAATAATCACGTCGTAGTTCATCAACTACTTACTTAAAATAAAAATATATACAACGCGTTCCTTCCTTTCTCCCGACAATGCAATATGTAACTGTCCTTCTACTTCACTCCTGCTTCTCAACGGGCTTCAGAAAAATATGACTTCACTCTACTATGTCTTGTTCGTGGTTTACGTTACAATCAGGGATTCTATAATCCATACAATTAAGTAGAGATTATCTCAAAAACCTCCTACAACTTATCTGTTCATGAAATAAATATACTTAATAAAAATACACATTTCCACTCGTCGAATAATTACCATAAATGAAAACATTAGGAAAATAACAATTTAATAGATCCCAGTTTACTCTCAGATTCAACAAAGATCCATTAAATCCTATAATTTATATCAGATTTAACTTCATCCAGGATCCGCTGTCCTGTGAATTTCAAGGAGTTTCAACTCCATTGAGACTATTTCAATAACATCCACAATTAATAAACTTCCATAACATTACTCTCATAACTTCTTACTTCCATGAAATGCACGCGTCTGTCACTACAGACATTTCTACAAAAATAGATCAATGGCTACACACTGGCTCATTGTCTCACAACAAATACCTCCGTCTACAACGGGAATAATAAATCTCATCCATCGAGATACTTCGCAGTTCCTTCAATACAATTCCTTTCTCTATACTTTCCAATAATAAACTCTTCTTTCAGTTACCACAATCTTAATAACAATATAATAAAAAATACTGGTTCTCTCCATGAATCAATTTAATAGGTAATGCGATAAAATTATAATCTTCAAATAAAAATCTTACTTCTTTGCCTCACTCACATTTCTGAAAAACCTTTCAACAAGCTGTAACATTCCTTCAATTCCTTCGTTACATTATTTCTTACTTCAAAATACGCTATCATTCGTATTTGTTAATTCCACATTATAATTCTTTACAGATTCTTTCTTTACTGTCCTTTCAACAAATTCCAATACTTTAAAAAACATCACTCACAAAATTTCTTCACTAAATCTCTTTAATTATTTCTCAGATCGTGACTTTATATAGATCTCTACAATAGATCTTTCTGAATCGCATTCTTTGACATATACTTCCTATCACATACTTTATAGTTTTAACAACAAATTGTATATCCGCCTTAGTCAATACCTAAACGAAAATAAATCATAACTAGTTGAAACCCGTCAAAACATGACGGTCAAAGGGAAAATATTTACTGAAGAATCTCCTTATATAGGCCTAATGTACATCCTTTGTACGATTATTTTTTGGCTCTATTGAAACTATAAGGGCATCAAAAGATTGCACTCTTGACATTGCACTCTTGACATTGCAAAATACTGCTGGCAATGACTGAAAAATTGATGAGGCAAATTGAGACCTGTACGTTCCAGAGTTTCCCCTTGAGCTTTATTGATTGTGATAGAGTATGCCAATCGAATTGGAAAATATTGCCTCTTAAAATAAAATTATAGTGTTATATCGGATGGTATTAAATCAAGTCGAAGGATTAGACCTCTCTGCCTAATTTTAACTTCACTTATTATTTCCAAATCCAAGCAATATGGTTGCATTTAGGAGCCCTTGGGAACCTTTAGATTTCTAATCAGCATAACTATGGGTCAAGCGTTTAGAGTATGTGGAGGCAAATCTTTTAATTCCAAGGTATTCAAGAACTCGGAGGAGTCTAATACAACTGGCCGCAAACCGTCGCTTATAATTTTGGAATATAACGAAGAAATGCGATGATGTGCAAAACATGACGGTCATTGGGAAAATATTCACTGTAGGACTTTCTTATATGCATTCCCTGTATGATTACAGAGAAAGATCGACTTTGCAACATATAACTGGCCATGACTGAAAACTTGCGTTACGTTACGTTTGCGTTAACCTTTTTCCCCTCCAGGGTTGTCTTTTCCCACGAACTAAGCGAGGGATTCCACCTCTACCGCCACTAAAGGCAGTGTCCTGGAGCTTGTGACTCTGAGTCGGGGATACAACTCGGGTGTGTGACCAGCACTACGCCCAGGCGGCCTCACCTGCAAAGCGATCAGAGGCCTGGTGAAGGGATGGGAAGAGCGGGAGGGTTAGGCAAGGAAGTGGGAAGGAGGCAGCCGTGGCCTTACGGTAGGTACCATCCCGGCATTTTCCCGAAGACGAAGTGGGAAACCACGGAAAACCACATTCTTTGTAAGATTACTTTTTAGCACTATTGCAACTTTAAGGGCGTCAAAAGATAGCACTCTCAGCATTGCAATATATTGCTGGTCATGACTGAAAACGTGATGAGGTCATCATCATCTTGCACAGTTTCCAGCCACTGGCCGGGTCTGTTTGGAACACAAGTCTCTCCAAAGTCTTCTGTCTTCCCACCATCTCTCAGCCTCCACCCTTGTCCAGTCTTCTCCTCTCTTCTTCACGATTTCTTCCTCCCCCTTCAGCCACCTGTCTCTCGGTCTCCCTCTTGGTCTCTTTCCTTCCCACTTCGTCTCGTGTATCCTCCTGGGTATCCTCTTCTCCTCCATTCGTTTTACATGTCCATACTATCTAAGTCTAGATTTCTCTATACCAGTCTGTAATGGTTCATCCTTCATTAATTCTCCGGTCCTCTCATTTCCTATTCTGTCCATCTTTGTAGCTCCAATACTGCTTCTCAAGAATCTCATCTCACTGGCCTGTATTTTGCTCTTCTCCCTTCCTTTTATAACCCAGGTCTCCGAGGCATACGTCAGGATAGGGACATAGTACGTCCGATATATGATCTTTTTGCTGTTCTGAGGGACATTCTTGCTCCATAACATGCTTCTCACACTCCTCCGGAATGCTTCTGCCTGTCTCCCCCGCTCATTTATTTCTCTATCGTTTCTTCCCTTCTCTTGTATCAGGCTTCCCAGATACTTGAAACTCTCCACTTCCTTCAGCTGTTCCCCACCAATTGTTATTCCTGTTGTGGTTCTTTCCTTCTCCCTTGTTGTGATCACCATCTCACTCTTATTTATGCTAAATTTCATCCCATAACCTTGTATTATTCCTTCCCACACGTCCAACTGTTCCTGTACCTCCTCCTCCTTGTTTCCCCAAATCATCAAATCATCTGCAAGCACCATTGCTTTCATCTTTCCTTCCCCAATTACTTGTGCCACTCGGGTCATTATGTCATCCATCACCACAATGAAAAGTAACGGTGACAGTGCACTTCCTTGTTTCAGGCCGTTTCTCTGTTCCAACCAGTCCGATCTCTCTCCTCCCACTTTCACACAGCTCACGCTTCCCTTGTACATCTCCTTTATCTTCCTTATAGTCCATTTTTATATTCCTCTATCCTCCAGGGACTTCCATACTTTGTTTCTGCATACACTGTCATATGCTTTCGTAATGTCCAGGAAGGCCATCAGTAGATCTGTTCCATACTCATAGTGCTGTTCTTGTAACTGCCTTACAGCAAAAATCAAATCCACTGTGGACCTTCATGATCTGAAGCCATGTTGTTCTTCCCTCATCTCTCCTTCTATCCTTGTCCTAATTCTCCTTTCCAAAACTTTCTCAAACAACTTTGCACAATGACTCATCAGTGTTATTCCCCGATAGTTTCTGCATTCTGTTCTACTACCTTTCTTGAAGATCGGGACAATTATTCCCTTTTTCCAGTCCTCAGGGGTCTTCCTTTCCTTCCATGCTGTCGTCATCACTCGGTACAACCATTGTATCCCCACCTCTCCTGCTGCTCTCACCATCTCCACACTCAACTCATCCACACCCGGTGCCTTCCCTCCTTTCATCTTCCTCACTGCTTCTTCCACCTCTTTCCATGTTAAGTCCTTTTCTGTTTGCAGTTCATCTACTGTACCTCTTCCCCGATTTCTTCCTCCTCGCCGTGGTTTCCATTTGGGTTCAGGAGTTCTTCAAAATATTCTTTCCACATTTTCTTCAGTTCTTCCCTATTTTCTATCTCTTGTCCCCTTTTGTTCACCATTCTAACATAATCCGTAGGATCCATCCGCCTCTTATTCTTTACCATCCCAAACAGGACCTTTTTTGCACCTTCACTATCCTGCTGGTCATGACTGAAAACGTGATGAGGTAAATAGCCCAATACGTTCAAGAGTTTCTCCTTGAGCTTGATTGATTTTGATAAATTAGGCCGAGCGAATAGGACATTGTTGCCTATTAAAGGAAGATGTACTGTACCTGTAAGTGTTTTATCGGAAGGTGTTAAATCAAGTCGTAGGATTTGAGCTCTCTGCCTAATATTACTGCACCTATTATATCCGAATCCAAGCGATTTCTTACAATTAATATATTACCATATATGAGTCCTTGGGAAACGTTCAGATTTCTAAGAAACATATCTACGGCTTAAACGTTCGAAGTATGTCGAGGCGAATCTCTTAATTCCAAGGAATTGAAAAATTCAATAATAGGGAAATGAAGTAGCTGGCTTTCATCTTCAGTATCCAATCTGTTAACGCTGATGTATGTGTTTGAACTACTGGATATAAGTTCAATGACTTTTAAATTAATATCATTACATTGTTGCAGCTTGGCAAATATTTTATTTTCCAGCAGATCAATTTTACCCTCACAACAGTAAAGACCAAAGTAACCACGCATAGATTTTACGCAAGAGAAATACAATGTAGAACAATGTTTACATTTGATCGTCAAGGACCTTACAGTACACTGTACAGCATAATATCTGGAATTGTTTCTGAAATGGCCTATTTATATTGGATTTTAAATGTGGCTTCGTATTATTCGATAACACTATAGTGTCCTGCAATAACGGAGCCGCTAAATATTAAATGGCGAATAATTCTTCCATTGCCGAAATCAACTCCGTAGTTAGTACTCTAAACAAATAATCATTAAACAATTGTCTTATACAATGAAGTTCAACATGACCGTCCAGAGACTTTCATACTCAAGTTGGTTGGTGAGGAGAATGCGATGAGACTGATCGATTAAAATAAATTCCTTATAATTGTTCCTGCCAGCGAATTTTTTGCAATAGCTTGAAAACGCAGCTCAGAATGACGTTCTTCATTTTGTTATAAACAGTACGAAACTGCTCTAAATAAGCAATTTCCATCACCTATTATAGGTTATGGCAGTACATTTTGCAGGGGAACATAGAATCACTTCGCCAACTACTGGAATGACCATAGGCCTATACTCATTACTCACTTCGATAGTCACCCTAATGGAGGCAGTTTTTGAATTATATGTCCCGTGCATGTCAAAAATCGTATTAACACATGGAGGCCCACCTATTCTTGTCTATCGCCCCGGAGACCCGGGTTACATTTCCTACTCTGCCAAGAAATTTAATTCTGGTCTCAGGGCAAAATCGGGGTACATTCAGTCTCTTGAGGTATAACTAAGAAGAGGAAGGTTTAATTCCCACCTCGACAATCTTGGATGTGGTTTTCCGTGGTTTCCCACTTCCACTTAAGGCAAATACCGGGATGGTTCCTAACTTAAGGCCTTGGCCGTCTCCTTGCCATTTACCACCTTAATTACAAATACACACAGTAATGCAGCCATCACAATAACACAGGTTATCAGAGAAAATTTCACACATACACACCCAAGTACACGGGGCTGAGTGTCCAAGATGTCGGAGCCCTTCAAACGAATTATATTTGCCAAGTGTCTCTCATGGCGAAAGTAATTGTGGACACGCGCGAGTGCCTGGAAAACTACTTTTTTCTTTAATAATTTAAGAGTATATCGACGATGCATAATTATAACTTTTAGTCTAGGACGCTAATAACTTGACCACCGAAGCATTGGAAAGAAATTGCAATATTAAGGTACATAAACAACCTAGCCTACACATTCAACTGTCGGTTAATGTTCCTCAACATTTCCCTTCTTAAATATTCCCCTCCTTTATAATTTTCCATCACGTGAAAACATGCCATGTCTTGTGTTTTAAATATATCGATGCAATGGTGTTGCCATCTGCTGTCAGTTAATGGAACTATATGGGCGATGTACTGCCATCTGTTGTCAGTTATAGGAACTGATTGCAGATATTTAAACGGCGTACTGCGGACAACCGTTTGCTCTCTTGATCACATGCTGCAATGCAATGGTAAAACGAAAATAAAACGTATTTAGAGGGAATGTAGAAATAAGTATCTTTAACAGACATAAAACCTTACTAATACTCCTTGATTAAACAATATTTCAGTGGTAAAAAAAAAAAATACTGGCGAGGGCTAGGATCGAACCGGCGCTTCTTGAAACCACAGTCGGTCGCCTTAACCACATGGCTACTCTTGCACACATTGTCAGCAGCAGACGCAGCCATTCATTATATTCAAAAGCCGCTGTTTGAAGGAAATAATCAATTTCATTATCCAAATAAATCAATGTTGCACATTCGTATACGTTCATACTGTTATTATATTTTATTGTCAGAACTTGGTTAATGTATGTTTTCAATTACATGGAAGCTTATTAAATAACTTACATTTTAATGGACTTCTCGCCGCCATTTTGCCATGACCCCAGGCGGATTGTGCGCATGCGTGAGGGTCTAGAATTCTGCTATTTTCTATATTAATTCAAAAATATACCGTAATATATTTGTTTATTTTAGAGACACTCTGCAAATCTAGAGGCCAAGAGCTTTCGTTAGAGTGCTCTACGAAGTAAATCGGTTCTGTCGTTCTCTCAATCTCGTGGTAACAAAAATCACCTTACTGTTTTAAATATATAGATTACACTTACTCCTGGTACATGTTTCGGGGATTAATTGCTTTTATCCCCTTCATCAGCCAAGACAAATATCCGAAGAAAGATATAAGATAGCATAGCACTCAAAAAATAAATGCCTATTTAACTTAATATGGTGCACCATATAAGTAGGTCACAGGAAAATGTTGAGCAAAACTAAAAACATATATGTAACAGCGATGATATTCAGCCATCAGAACACAGAGAATCAGTGGACAGTTAATTCGTGAATCCGCTCCAAAAGACTGGTCGAAGCTTGAATTGGCAAAAATCACAATACTTCACCATATGAACATAACCAATGAAGAAGCCTTATGCTCAACAGGTCCAAAATCAAATGCCTGCATACGAACTAGTCGAGCGTGGAAGGAACAACTTCAAATAGCAATGAGGTTAGCTTAATGCATAACTTCAGTTTAAGTCAAGGTATCAATTATGAAGAGATTGCCTTATGTTTGAAACTATTTAGTACGTCAATACGGAACCACCATGGAAACTAGTTTAAATAATAGTATCACATACTTGGAAAACATTTCCATCATTACAATCATTAATAAAACATAGTTATCGTGCGATTTAAAACACGTTTAAATTTTACTATAACTATTCTGAACTAAACTATAAAATCTCCCTTCAAATTTCGAATATCGCAAAAATCGAAAAATCGAAATGAAAATCCCTAAAATTCCGAAATCGTTGAAAAATACGACCAAACATCCGTATGATGTTTTTTCGAATATAAGAATGAAAACTGCAATAATCTAATAAACAATATAGAAAAATGGCATTGAACAATAGTTGTCGGATATTCAAGATATATACAATTCTACAAAGTGGGATGTTCAATGTTGGTCCGTGGACTTCCTTATGCTGGGATAAAGTTGGCATGAAGCGGACTTCCTTTGGTTACCCATTAGAAACGGAACGTTTCTAGCGGCTTAAGACTGCGTGATGTTCAGTATTCTTGTCCAATTCTCCCTCCGAATATCTCGTGCGGTCTGGTCTCGGGATACGAACTCGATCATCATCGTGCTGTCGCCCCCTTTCGCCGATGACTCTTCTGGGTGAGATGGGATAGCCCTTTCTCGCTCCGGCGCCGGGTAATTCCCTGGCCGCCCTCGTCCATGAATATCTGTAGATCGTCATTTGAGATGGTAAAATGACTGATAATTGTAGAATTTCTATTACGGGAGAGATGAGATGTTAATCTCCCCCGAAATGTTGATGTTAAGTCATTTCGGATGTTCTTGATGCCATCATAGCGTCGTTCCCATAATTGTTCAAGCGTTCATCACGACGCTTGTAGAATCGTTAGGAAATTCCTCCCTCAACTTTTGGAATTTTACCATGCTTGAAGCCGTAGATTTGTTGTTAAAAATATAATTATTTCTTCGCTGAATGTCGATTTTAATGTTACTTGCACATTACTAAGTGCCTTCGATGAATATTTTCTCTTTGCTTTGTTCAACTTGTAGAGTAGTTTGTTCGAACGTCCTTCTACTTCGAAGTCATGATTGATAAGACTCTCGCTGCCTCTTCTCTTTCCCCCGCGTCTAATTTCCAAGACCGCGTCCTTTCTCAATCCGTTGTTCTGATTGGTTGCTTATAATAATTGATCAAACTCTTCATTAAATACTTAAATACTCGTCTGTAATTGTAGTCAATCGTTCTTAATTATCATTCAACACTCTTCATGATGGTTTAATATAATAACTTTGTCCTAGTAATTATATAGGTCGAACAATATAACCCTAACAGGGCGAGTGCATTCTAGTGGCCATAAGAAGAAACTTTTCAATAAAATCTTGAAGTTAATAAGTAGGCCGGCGTGCAGTTACCTTTTTGGCTGCTAGATGTCTCGAGCAAATCTGCTGGTGAATTATGGTTCAATTAAATATATATTTTCCTCCGTAATATGCAAAATATAACGCTTAATTTTAAAACGTCTGAATCATTACAACACACTAAATATATAAAATTTCAAGCAAAAAAAAAACTCTGATGGGGTTTGAAGCATAGGCATATGAGTGATAGGCCAACGCTTTACCACGGAGCCATTTGTGCCAACGAACATCGTTTTATATAAAATGACATACATATAACTTGTTAGCAAATAATGATTTAGACTAAACGATTTCATCAGTGGAGTATATTATTTATTTATAAAGCATTTCATACAAAGTTTATTTATTTTGTATCAGTACGCTATATTGCATGCAATACTCAAATTAGTGAAATATAAGTCAGGCACAAGATATCCGCTGCCATCATGTCTTCTTATCGAGACGGCTCAGTTTTTTTAAATCACTTCTGCACTACAGTATTACAAAATAAACTTTTAATTTCGAACGTGCCTCTTCCATTAGAACAGTTAAATCGATTCTCGGCTCGATAATCGGAACTGGTGGGTCCCATGATATGGATTATAAAGTTTGAATAATTCGCACGGCCGCCATCCTGAAATGGTACGGCTGATGAACTTGTAGTTTGGTCACAAGACGCGTCCTATATGAAGATATGTTATTACCAAATTTAGTAGAGATCGGATAATTTGGTTAGTCGCAATTTGATTTTACGTTTTGAACGTTTGAGAGGCCGCCATTCAGTTTTGGTAAAGATGGCGGCGATATAAAACATGACACGGAGGTGCCCTTTCCTTGTTCTACCTCTGTACCAAATTTCGTTCAATTCGGTTTCACCGTGTTCGAATTGATAGGGGGGGGGGGACAGACATTCAGAGTACACACACTCACACACACACAGACTCACACACACACACATACACACACAGACAGACACACATTTTTTGGCCCTGTAGCGATCTCATAAGTCTACTTTCATTTTTTGCAAAAATCGAAAGTAGGCTAAAAATCGAGAAAACTCAAGTGCTAAGTCACAAATGCGACAACATGCAATCAAAATACGGAACGATCAAAAGAGTCCCACATTTCAAATATCTGGGCAAATTTATCGAACCAACTGGATCCGAAAAAATCTCACAACAAAACCGTCTCCAGGAAACCAGGAGAGCACTCGGACTTATCAAAAATCTCTGTAACAAAAATTGCATGTCAAGACAAACCAAACTTCGACACTACAACACTGTCATCAAACCGGCAAGTCTCTATGCAAGCGAAACACTTACACTCAATAAAAAAATATAAACTTGAAGACATCAAGAAAGAAGACAAAAAATCATTCGGGTAACATTAGGAGCAAGACTCACTCCTGACGGGTACCGACTACAGTCAATCAAGACAACTTAAACATACTCAAACATCTAAGTCGACATCAGAAAAAGACGATTGAAATTCTTCAGGCACGTAAGTAGACTGCCGAATACCCGACCAACAAAAAGAATACTAGGCTAGGCCTACATATCATCACTCAAAATTACAACACCATGGATGAAAGAAGTGCAAAAAGACATGCAAACCGCTAACATAACCGACACATCAGGCAGAGACTCCTTCCGTAACAATGTGAACAACTGGGAAGTCATACCAGAACAACCAAAACCTACACCTTACAGACCTCAATGGTCTTACAAAAATTGGCATTCTCCAACAGAATGATACAATACTGGCAAAATAGGAAGAACGTCAAGAATTGAGTCATAGTGCTTAACGCTTTCCAATATTGGGATAACACGCTGTAAATAAATAAATATATAAATGATAATAATAATACTCGTAATATTTCCAAGAACATTCAGGAAGAAGGAAACCTGGGGGAAATTGGAAAGGAGACAGGCTTCCAGGGAACTGGGAAGCAAAGAAAGTTTCTATGAATGTGTAACAGATATTTAAAGCAGTCTATAATGGCCGTAAACGAAATATTATTATTAAACAATTGTGTATCACAAATCGAGTATCGCAGCTTCGACGTCGCAGCAAGAGTGTTTAGGAAGCGGATAGATCAGAGACCCGTGAATCTGTTGAACATTTATTTCAATGGCTTCATCAATCTCCAAGAGAAGCCAATATCTATAAGTGAGCCTATCGCTCAAGAGGAGCCGAGGGAAATAGCGCGTAAATTAAACATTGAATTTTCTGCCTCCATTGGTTGGTTGTAAATATTTGAGTGAACCATCGTTTATCGTCGGGATATACTGAAGAGACAGAATTCCCGAGTAAGAGGGGTATCAGTGAACACGTAATAAAGTACGCAAAGATCTATTTCTGCAAGGTTATCAGCACCTATATTTGAGAGTAAATTAAATCTGTCTTTTTGGCCGTGTTATTCTGGTTGTTGTATTGCTTTAACTACAACCTTTGGTCGTCAGCTTCGTGTGCTTGTACGTGCATAGTTTTTGTTTGATGACCTGTGTTATTATCTTGGATGTAGCAGTGTGTGCAATTTCATTTGATGATAATCAGGGTTCAATCTACGACGCCAAAACACAGCTGGCAGCATGTGTTGTTCAACACAAAATATATTACGGCCTTATACACAGATTTTTGTACACTCTGTTTAAGCTAATTTTAACGGGTCATGCTATCAAGTTAACAGTCCACAGTTCACAGTTTTCCTCTGTTTGGTGGCACTCCGCCGTGAAGTTCCCGCTAGACTCCCACTTGGTAGTCCCCGTGTCTGTACACGTGCCATGTCGAAGCCACGGCCTTCAGCGCTGTCTCGATAATACCTTCACACAAAGCTCCGTTGGCATATAGACTCACACAAGCGTTCTGGCTCGCATTCTTGGCTGTCAACGTGGAGAACCAGATTCGACCCCGGCTCTGCCAAGATATTTAATTACAGTCTGAGGGTTGGAACGGGGTACACTCAACCTCCTGAGGCAAAACTGAGAAGAGGCGGGTTCGATTCCTACATCAGCCAGACTGGAAGCGGTTTTCCGTGGTTTCTCACTTCTACTCCAGGCAAATGCCGGGATGATACTGCCCCGGAAAATTGAATTATTTTGGACTTAAATTAGAATATTATACGAGCCCATGATAAAATTTAACCAGCAAATATAAATCCTGGAACTGTGACACAAGAGAGTCGTGTTACAAGCTCGAGGCAGTGGGAAATTCCAATCACGTGATATCTTTCGCAATAGACGTTTCTAGAACGTTGAAATTGACATAGCAACAGGGAACTTGCTAAGGAATATTATAATTATGGTTATAATTTATGTCATTGGACATAAGCCCTAGCCAATGAGGAGAGCTTTTATGGAAGACGGGAATAACTTCAACTAGATTATTCGGATAATTTAAGCATTTAGGCCCCTAGAAGGATATTTTATTCATTGGTAATGAGAAGAAAATTAAAGGAAAGTATTATAGAGACTTTAAAAGGAGTTGAAAGGTCTAATTACGTGGTTGTAAGCATTGTTAAACTGCGCGCTAAAATTTCTGGAGGGAGTCAGAAATGGCCGCCAAAATCTCGACTTGGAGAGGGAGATCCAAGCATCGAGGCTCTTATTCCGACAGACTTCGAAGAAGATAGTTGTGTTCACCGGGTTAACTGGGATCCCGAGGATTATACGAGTACGGTAGCGAGACCAGTCGTGGAGACAGCACGATCGCCGAGGCGAAAAAGAAGATCTTCCCACTTCGAAACTAGGCATAGTTTGCAAGTTCTTAATATTGCAATA
Source organism: Meconema thalassinum (assembly GCA_946902985.2). Taxonomy (NCBI): domain Eukaryota; kingdom Metazoa; phylum Arthropoda; class Insecta; order Orthoptera; family Tettigoniidae; genus Meconema; species Meconema thalassinum. The sequence continues at coordinate 768,885,998 of OX336388.2, read as the reverse complement.
ACTCAACAATAAGTAAGAATAGACTTCAGCTAGTTGAATTATCCTACAGTACAAACTGTATTCCAGTATGTGTGCAGATATAAGCATCACAAGTTGTATAGTTTTGAAGTTTTAGGCATTTCGAAAGTGATTTAGAAAAGTGCTGGAAATCGAAGGTGAAAAGCATTTTAGTTGATGCCAGGCAGCATTGAACAGTAACCAAGTGAGTTATAGTGTCAACTTACATTTTGGAGCAGTGTATAAACATGTTTACTATGACTGCTAACATTCATCAGAACTTATTCGATATTTATGACGATGTTATGATGATGAGATAAGAACTTAATGCGCGTGGAACATATCTGATGCAAATATTGTCCCCTTGTAGAAGCGTACTCGAGACTAATATTCGGGGGTGTTCAGTCCATGTCGCAAGGTTTGTTGTTTTGAAAATTTTGCTTCCATAATCACAAGGTAACATAGGGAGAATATAACTACCAAGGAAAGATGACCCAAAATTTAACAGATAAACAGCGTTAATACACCGATAAATAGACACCGTAACAACCAAATAACCCAAATGACACCCTTATTTAAACACCAAAATAATCAATCAAACAAACAGTTATATTGAATAACATTACAGCTTCAAATGCTGTCCAAAAAAAAATAATGAAATACATGGACCATGTCCTTACTTATCTCATTCTTGTGTCTTTGCTTGCGACGTTTTATGATAAAGCTTAGCCTAGGATGAGTACGCTGGTCATGCGATATGCCTCCATAGAACGAAGTCGCAGGTTGCATATCCATGAGCGCTTTCACCACGCCTTGATATTGGGTTCTACACTAAATGGCTAACAAGAAATAATAATTAACCAGCTACGCTACCCTTAACTATAACACAAAATACTTCCGAGTGAAGTCTAATAGAAGTGCTAAACGCACACACAAACAAACTGCCTAAAAATATAGGTCTTATATACACATATCGTGAACCTCAGTCGTGGTCATCAGCAGCTAACACTGGGGAACAACCGCCAGTCTCCATGACACAACAAAATTACAAACACCACACAACATGTGCTTCAAACATGACAACAAAATTAATGAGACAGTAGCTAAACAAGAAAACAAAATAAATATCAACAAATTCCTGAACTGAATTTTTGATTTGAAGAACTCCCAAATTTAATCATCCAAGTAGCTTCTGATCATACAGGCTTCAAAACTGATCGTTATCTTATATGCACACCGAACACGGCACTAATTGCCTTAGCTATCTTGTCTGGGATCTGAGCTTGTAGTACGGACTCCAGTCGCCCTTTTAATGTGTCGAAATACCATGCAAGTCATGTCTCAAGCCACAGCTTTTGAGAACCGTAGAAATTCAGCATACACCAACTGAAATAAAAACACACAATCGCAGATCCGTCCCCAAAATTGCATCCCGAAACTTAGGACTGTATAACAATTATCAGTAGCCACTCCCTTGAGCGCTCTGATATCGAAGACTTGCAGTACGACAGGTATGTGACCTAGCCACATCCTGCACATTCAATAATACCTTGCCATGGTTCAACACTTCTCCTTCATGAAAATGCATCAGATCGCAGACAATACCTCACAGAAATGTGTTCCAACAACACGATAATTACGTGTGCTCACAAAATTCAAAATAATTACCGCAGAAGCATACGGCTTCTTGCTATAAAAATATGCAATATCGCATAACATTACAGCCTGTGTAATCCGAAACCGTCACTAATAAAATTCATATTTTCCCCCCAATGCTATAGTTACATTAGCTAACCAAAGCTTCATTTGTTTCAACTAGTTAGTTCATTCACGTGTTGTATTTGCCAAAAATACGCACACTGTACACGCGAGTACAATTTAACTTACTGTCCCGCACAAATCTTACATACAATAAAACAAATAACCACGATGAGTTCCACATTAAAATAGTAGCTGGTTACAACAAAACACACAACAAGAAAAATAATACACAAAAATTACAAGACTATATACAAGGATTCCCGACACCAAAGCTAGGCTACATAATGAAATAGATCATTTTGTACTCATCCTAAATGGCTTCCTTCAGACTGATGCATCTCGTCATGACTCCGCCATGGTTTTTAGCAAGCAACCGTCGTCATCGCAGTTGATTCCAGCATGGTCTTCCTTCCTCCAGATGTCGTCACCATATCTTCCATCGCTGATGCTGCTTGGATGAAATGTTTATCAGATTACCATAATATTCTTCACACTATTCTTCCTACTTTAATTGCTCGAGTAGACTGCTATATCCGTCTACGAGTCCTATTGAGCAATATGAATCGTCGACTGGCCCTAAATCTTATAGCTGTGTGCTATATCAATAACACTTCACACGCAAAACACGAGATGAATTTGACTACATCTCCTATCAGCCATGATTAAGTTCGAAGTCTAAGTCTTTACTCGAATTTGACATCAAAACCCGCTAAGTCCGTAGACATGGAACATTTTCAAATAACGTAGAACAAAAGTGCGTAGCTGCGCCTTCAAAGTGTGCCTTCAAAATAGTGCCTCTAGTGAACTCTTCACTTCGTATTTATACTTTATCAGCCCGAAGTGGGGGTGGTACTAGGTAAAATATCTATCTTTTAGAGCAGACGTCGTACCGACATGTAACTTGTGTCAAAGAACTCGCCTTGGTGTGAACCGTACTCCTCTTGCGTGCGGATATGATTTTTGATCGGTGGATTAATCACAATCGAGTTCCCTCCATAAATCCAGGCGATCGCGTGCTTTCAAAATAGCGGGAATTGTCCGCGTCCCCTTCTTCATTTGTGGGTTCAAGTTACCACTTTGCGCTTTATTTCAGGGCTCCTCCCCAATGGGTGTAGACGACAGCGTATTTTTTCTATGGTTTACTGGCCTCTTTCAACTGCTCCCTTGCTCACAAAGACATTTTCAAGGTGATTCATAAGTTTTCCGCGCCAACTTGGTTCTTGACCTCGGTTCTAACGGTGGTCAGGCTATTAGTGTCTCAGGCTGCATAACACTACGACCCTTCCTTTATTGTTCTGGCAGGATGTGAGGCGCGCCTTGCTTTCCTCAGGTAGACTCTTATTTCAACATACATTTTCCCGCAGTGCCTTCAAATAATTCCAAGATATAATTTCACATTGAGCAAAAATATGAACACTAATATCATGATAATAATATTCAGGGTTCAGTATGTATGGACATACCGAAGGATCTTCTGAGTAAGCTGGATGGATAGAATCACAAATCTTGAGATATTGCGTAGGATAGGAAATGAAAAGGAGATCATTACCTGTGTCAAACTTAGGAAGTTACAATACTTGGGCCGTATAATGAGAGGAGACAAGGATCGTCTTCTACAAGAAATTATTCAAGGGAATGTTGAGGTCAGAAGTAGTCGAGGAAGAAGAAGGATCTCTTGATTGGACAATCTAAAAAATGGTTCAAGTGCAGTCACAGTGAACTTTTCAGTGCTGCTAAATACAAAAACTGAATTGCTGTGATGATCGCCAACCTTCTTAGAGGAGACGGCACATGAAGAAGAAGTATGTACTGTAGAGATGCAACGATTAGCTCAGAACAGGGAGGAATGGCGGGTTGCATCCAACTATTCTAAGGACTATAGACTTAAACACACACCTCATAGAAGTCGGACGTCTGCGAAGAAAGCCTTTCTCCAACCACTGTCCTTACTTTCCCAGCAGTATCGAAACACTCATCACCGAAGAACTTCCTAAGGTGTTGGTCACTTTGGGAAAGTCCAGGCTGTTCTAAAACATGGTAGCCATATACTTGCATGTTGAGAATATTACTTTGAATTTTATTTAAGTCAAAATTAAGGCACCTCGTCTCTTGCTTAGGTTTTGGTACATCCATGACACGTCCTCTGTGATGACGTGTTCCACCGAATAACAGTCATCAACTCACGATCCTTTTAAACGTCGCAGTCGGACAGTAAGTTATAATGGCAAATGGGCATATCATAAAATATCCTCTTGTATTGGCCATCAAATAAACTGAATAAATGGGAGGAAGCTTGATAATGCCCATGTAGGTTACTCTTTTAACAACTCTGTATGTCCCCCCAGGGGCTCAAATATAGTGGGGCGTGGGTTGGTGACCATATGCATTTATTCCACTTACTTGTGCCAGGCTCCTCTCTGTCTTCTTTCCTGTCAACCTCTCTTGGTCAACTCTAGTTCTCTTCCGACCCCGACGGTATTGGGGTATCCGTGGCCTAGTGAGTATTTCACTTTCCCTCCTTAATTGACCCTTGTCTCATCTTTCCTAATACCCCCATTCTTCGAGGGGTCAGTTTTACTTTCCCTTTCATGTTATCTCCTGCCTTCTGCACAAGGCCCTCAAGGAGGCAGGGTGTATGTAGCCCCACCACGTCGGGTGCATCCTGGATAGTGCTACACCCTCAAGGCCTCACGGCTGGCGAGTTTCGGAGTTGGCAACCCTAAGGGATTCCTGAGATGGGTCCGTTTTGTACACATTTTCCTGTCATATTGGGGAGGGCCCTCTCCTCCCCCCCCCCCTTTCCTATCTGCCTTTCATGGCTCTCCTTCCTTCCAAGTCCCTCAATCCTTATTCTTCGAGGGTTGAGGGCATTTCTTTTCTTTGTGTCTTTTATTTGCCTTATCCTTTATTTGTTTACTATTTCTTCTTCTAGTATGTAAGTCTGTAGTTAGTATTAGTTATGGTTTTCATTCTCATCTCATCTTTCAGTATCACCCAAATCATTCGGGGCCGATAACCTAGATGTTAGGCCCCTTAAAACAAAAATTATCATCATCATCATCATCATCATCATCATCAACACTGTATGTTGATTCCAGTACAAAAACAGAACAGCGTACAGTAGGAACAATTCCTGGAAGCTTTCTCCTAAAAATGAACGTGCAGTTCGCATTAGTGGACACAACATTCATTTGATGTCAAATGGTTTTGTCATGCTCATATGTTGATGGGTCGCCTGTAGCTGTGTTGCTTTGCGCAGGTAGAGCGGTGCCAGTGTTGGTAAATTAAATGGAAACAAGGTATCATGTACAGTAATGAGGATATATAGTTGTGTGTATGAAGCAAATTATATTAATGGGGTTTAATGAACAATGCAATGTGATACATTTTCTATGCTGTGGATCACTTCTCTTGTATATGAATAATTTCGTACTTCATGTCCCTTTGAATATTGTATTGACTCCTCGGGGTCTCACAGCTAGTGGCGACCTTGGGACTCCGGCTGAGTCTGGCATTGCTTCCACTTACTAGTTCCGGATTATTTTCTGTCATCTTTCCTTGCGACCTCCCTTGATCAACTCTTGTTCTCTTCCGACCCCGACGGTATTTGAGTATCCGATGGTGTTTTTCCCTTCCCCTCCTTAATTGGCCCAAGTCTCATCCTTCCTGATCCCTCATTCTTCAAGGGGTCAGAACTCTTTTTATTCTATTCATGATATCTTCTCCCTTCTGCGCAAGGGGCTCCACCGTGGACAGTGCTACATTCTCAAGGGTACACGACTGATGACCACAACGGATTAACATTCATTTATGTACGAGATCACATCCCTCGTATTTTGGTAAAATATGGCTTGGAGGATGGTTTGTTTACGGCCATTTCGGCGTAAGACAATGATGAAAGTAACGGTAACGTTAAATAATAATAATAATAATAATAATAATAATCTGGGGTCGGTAACAATAATGAATAAAATAATGGGCATGTCAGGCCTAGAGTACGTGCAAAGTGTGTCATGTCTAACGTAAGAGCACTGTGTTATTGTGAGCAGTAAGAATGAAACGTAAAATATCGAGATAATGAGACTTTTTCAGTGTCATTGAATTGTTGAATGAATGTTTATTATGGTAAATTCTACAGGGTTGTATTTGAGAACCATTAAGGTAGTTAATGTAAGCCAGTAAATTTATACTTGTTTTGGGAGCTACATAAAGCTTTGGCTTAAGAGTAATTGCAGAGAGGACGTGAGTGCTTTAATAATTGAGTCATCTATAAGAAATATTGTTTGAGCCGCGTACAGCGAGCAAGTAACGTAGAATCAAGAGATTTACGTCAATAAGTTGCGGGGATCATCCAAACATAGCTTGCGCGTTAGGCGAATCTAGTCGGCTAAATCTTCGATATCTACGAGATAGTATCGCCTTGGAGCATACTTGTATTATTCGCAGCGAAGTGGGACAGAGACTGTCTGTATCCACCGTTTGCAGAATTGTTGCCACTAGGGATAACTATTAGAGACCCTGTGTGAGCCCATGTATTAATTGATCTGCCATTAGAGGTAAGACTAATGGTTCGTCGTATAGGAAACGCCGATTTCCTCTTGTTATAGGCAGCTGCACCAGTGAGAGAACTTTGATACTCACTTGAGATGCGCGCCAGAGCTGCTAATGTCGCCACAGAACGGCAAAGCTATCCGTGATCCATCCCCTGCCATGAATATTAATTAGGAGCCGAGTTGAGCCCATTATACTCTAAATGTAGGTGTTAAATAATTAGAATGACTCAATTACTAGGGACACAAACCACTCAGGGTACCTCCAGTGTAACTGCACCAGTAAATAAACTTGACCTTGCGAGAAGCCAGATGGGGTGGCACGAAGGCCACTAGACCGGCGGCCATTTTTCTCAGGCAGCCGAAACTAACTTATTGTCCGCTTGGAAAGGAGGTCTGTTGACCTGATCCTTTTATTTTAAAAGCGTAGAGGGACACTGAAGAATCTCGATATTTCGAAAAGTAATTAAGATATGATTGTTGTGATGATGCCAATTGAATTAAATGCTTTATTTCCACACACATACCATGTTGGAACGCTATGATCGGATAATTTTTGGCCCAGTTATTCTCTGTGGAGGAACACTGCACCAAATAAATATAGGCATCTTTGTAAAGTGTATTTGCTCAGTTTACACTAATTTATTCATACGGGTAAAGTAATTTCAATGACATGACACGTTTGTAACGATAATGTTTTGACCAGACCCAGAAAATCGTTGTATGGTGAAGCTATAAAGCATCTCTATCCATGTGTATTTTGGAAGGGAAAGTGTACTACTTCAGCGTTTCAAATTGATGGGAAAAAAGAATGCGATTTGCACGACACAACACTTGTTAATTAAGGCATAAGATAATTTATTTACTCGTGTCAGGAACAAAAATATTACATAACAAACTATGTACAAAATGGGCAAAACAATGGCAACACTTGAACATTAAGGTTCTAAATAATGCATGACCAATATTTTGCCATGTCACGTCCATTTGGTGTAGCCTTCACCAGATCCTCCATGGTGCACCGTATAGGACACAGACTGCACTGAAGCAGATGACCCATCGTCTGTTCTTCACCGCATTCACAAAGGACCGGATCGCAGCAAAAACCCCATTTTTGAAGGTTGGACTTGCATCTGCCAACACCAGATCGCAATCTGTTGAGAGACTTCCATGTTGTCCAAGCCTCTGTATATCCTGCTGGGAGCCTTTCAGATGGAACCATCCACTGGGTAATGTGGGGGCTTCTGGTCAACCAAGATGTAATCCTCAAAACCTGAGGTTTGTCAGTTAGGCACTCAGTTGTGTGAAGAAAGCTTCTTCTGGACTTCAGTCGAGAGTGGGCTGGTTTAAGGCTAAACAATGGATGTGCTTGAGACACATCAACCCTAGATCTCTCACATTTAGCTGCAATTTCTCTTCTGATATCTGGAGGTGCAATGCCTGCTAAACAATACAGTTTATCACATGGCGTGGGTCTCAGGCAGCCAGTGATAAGTCTACACGTTTCATTTAATGCAGTATCAACCTGCTTGGTATGACACGCCCTATACCACACAGGACATGCATATTCTGCTGCATAGTAACAGAGTGCTAAAGCAGTGGTTCTTATTGTTTGAGCTTGAGTCCCCCAGCTGGTACCAGATAATTTGCGAAGGAGGCAGTTTCTTGCGGATACCTTATTTTTGGTGTTTAGACAATGTCTTTCATACGTGAGTGCACGATCCAATGTAATCCCTAAGTATTTGGGATTCGCACAGTGATCCAACAGCATGCCTTCCCACGTTACATGCAGTTTCCTCTTTGCCTGTCTGTTCTTGAGATGGAAAGCGCAGACTTGTGTTTTCAAAGGGTTTGGTTTCAATTGGTTTCCTCTATAGTAATCACTTAGTTCCCCCAGAGCTTCAGATAGACGTCTTTCCACAACTTCAAACTGATCCGCCTGGACGGTAATGGCACGATCATCCGCATAAATAAAGCTTCGAGTACCTACTGGTATTGGCTGGTCATTTGTATATATGTTAAAGAGGATAGGGGCCAGAACACTACCTTGAGGCAGTCCATTTCGTTGATTCCTCCAACGGCTGTGCTGCCCTTGAAAGTCTACAAAGAGTCTACGATTTTGAAGAAGACACCTGACTATTTCATTTAATTTATAGTCCTTTGTCATCAAGTAGAGTTTATTCAGCAGTAAGTGATGATTGACTGTGTCATAAGCAGCTGTTAAGTCAATGAATACTGCCCCTGTGATCTTCCGGTTCTGGAATCCATCTTCAATATGCTGAGTAAGATGCAGGATTTGTGAAGTGCAGCTTTTACCTGTTCTGAAGCCAGCCTGTTCAGGTATTAGGAAAGGTTCAATTACCTTTGTGAGCCTACTTAGAATCATTCGCTCCAGTATCTTGAAAAGGTGGGAGAGCAATGAAATAGGCCTATAAATCTTAGGATCATGTGCATCTTTCCCGGGTTTGAGAATCTTCTGCTCTTCCTCCACATTTTGGGTATTTTACAGGTAGTAATGCAGTTATTAAACAATTCTAGCAGCCATTCTTTAGCCCCAGGTCCAAAATGTTTGATTTGATCCACACAAATTCCGTCCAGACCAGCCGCCTTTCCATTCTTACAGTAATTAATAGCTATATTCAGTTCTGAAAGTACAAAGGGTTTAAGGAACATGTTGTCTTCCTGTTCATGTTCCCTTACCAACTTCAATTTAGGTTTATGGATTGTCTTTCCAGAATTACCATTTCGAATAAGTTGATTAACAATTTGGTTGGCAGAGACATTAGAATGTGAAGAAGTTCTATTGTGATCATTGTTAAGGCGTCTAAGAAACCTCCAAGCTTTCTGGCTGCTCCTTCCCATATCCAAATCTTCCATAATCTTTAACCACTGTTGTCGTTTTGAGTCTGAAATAGAAGAGAGAACACGTTGTCCGCTAGAAATAGTTTCCTCACTGAAAGGATCTTCGTCAAATTATGTGCAGTAATTTGACAAAAGAGTCGTTGTCTGAGGAGTAAGACCTTGTATGTAATTTGTTCTACATCCTCTCGGGATGGCTGCATTGGAACATACTTTAATCACATCAATGAATTGCTCATAGGATTCTGGAATGGGACTGACTGAGGTGATCTTCTCATCAAGTAATGAGGTGAACAGTGTCCAGTTAGCCTTCTTGAAGTTGTATCTTCTTCGAAAAGGGACAGTCTGTGGTCTGACAGCTGGAAATAGCTGGCACATTATGGGACGATGTTGAGTATTTGGGATGGGCGGACAAACCGATTTCACACATTGGCTGGTGACACTCTCACTTACAAACATGAGATCAGGGTTGTAGCCACGCTTCCATCTTCCACTGTTAAATGATGAAGGGAGTTTACTGTCATGTATGAGGGACAGCTGAAGTAATTCTGCCCATTTTAAAACTGCTTCCCCATTTTCATCATCGTGGGAATATCCCCACACATTACTATGGCTATTAAAATCACCAATGATAACAGACACTTTTTGCGAACTTAAATTGTCAGGAACATTGAATGAAAACTGTGACTTAGGTGGTTTGTATATCGAGAAAATGATCAAATTGCTCAGTTCTACGGCAATGATTTCTGTATCGTTTTCTTCTGAAATGGATGTCGCTTGGATCATGATGTCTGGTTTCGTGAAGATAGCACTACCATATTGGCCATGAGGACGTTCCACTACCAGCTTCATACCTGGAATTTTAGGTCGGCGTTGGTTAATGTCTCTGTGCGTTTCTTGTATGCACAATACGTCACAATTGTGTTTGTGGCATATGTCATGTAAGAGTTCTTCCTTATTTATAGAAATTCCCTCAATGTTCACAGAAATTATAGTCATTTTTTGGCTCTGATAAGAGCCTTTTCCATTTATCATAGACCATTCTGGTATGTAAATATACTATGTTCCTGGAATGCTGACGTTCAGTTCAGTACTGGAAATTTGAGTCCAAGTACCTATGCAGGGGCACCACGGGCAGGAATCAGCTTCACCCCCCATAAGATAATGAATTAATATTACTGAAAGTAAATGCCCCGTGTAAAACGGATAAATGTTTAATAATTGCAGATTTAATGCCATTTAAAGATAATTTGTGTTTATTGTGTTGTGATATTCCAGTTTGTGTTAAATTTTGCCACGTGAAGAACACTATGGACACTCGCAAATGTCAGAGAGTATCAATAATAGGATGTTTTGGAATAGACTTGAGTGCGGTGAAGCACTAATTTTAAGGAGAGACTCACAGATAACTTTGATTTTTGTTGTGGGAAGTTAATGTAAAGTATCTTTTGTTTGTGTTTTATGTTGTATAGCCATGATTATCTATCATTAAATGTTATATTTAGGAATATGTTGTTTCTTTCAAGTAGTCACCTGACAGACTTAAATCCTGAGCATGTGCTCGTATGGTGGGCATGAATGTCCCATACCTCGAAAGACAGTGAGTTAGCTGGGATACGAACACATGTTTCATATGATGACGATTGGGTACATGGAGGACATGTTATTGTACTAGGATTGAGTCACAGGTACTACTAAAAGTCGGCCAAGATATTAATGGTAGAGGCAAGTATAGCAGAAAAATTAGGATATATTAGGAAAAGGCCGCGTCCCATTGTTAATAAGCCTTCACGTTAAAGTAAATGTTGATAATCCTCCATAAGACATGCTTAAATGTAACCTGTTAGCATTGAGCACATACCTACTTATATTTACCTTAGAGCAGGTATCCCTTTATGTTTATCATGGCATGGCCCAGCGTGGGGCATTCGACAGTAAAACCGAGTCCTTGGATGGTTGCTGCGATGTCTTACGAGGCCAGACCTTTATGTTTATCATGACGCTGATACGTGGGGACAGTTTAAAATACAGGTCACCATAGGTGTGCATGTACCATATGTTTATCATGGCGCCCAGAAACGTGAAGGCTTATGGGATTCAGAAAACCCCATAATAATAGTATGGTTTCCATGGGGGAAAACCATAATAGTATATTTTTCCTCAAACTGTGTTTGAGCGATTGTGAGTCTTTTTAGGTGATACTCAGACATTAGACACTGTTGTCAGACGAGTGAATATTCGGACGGGTACGAGGGTCTAAACCCATTCCATAGGTGGTTACAGCACTGTATAAAATGAATGTTGTTGTTGTCGCGGTATCGGAATTCTTTTTCCCAATATAACGCGCCAGCATGCACAGCTACGGCCTGCCTGTATCTCAAGATAAGAAATATAGGATGGCTGGTACTGAGGGGGAACTTAAGTGTATCGCGGAGTTAAAGGAACATTTTGATGCTACTCATGCCAAGAGTAGGGAAGACGCTAAAGCATTTCAAGATGAAATCGCGGGTAGATTGGATACAGTAAATAGTCAGTTGGAGGCTAATCAAACTGAAATGAACACTGCATGTTGGCTACAGTAAATAATCAGTTAGAGACCAATCAAACCGAGGTAAGCCAGATGTTGGCTACGGTAAACACTCAGTTAGATTCAAATTTATTAGAGGTCAATAAAAAAATTGATGATGTTAAAGAATCTATTAAACAAGAGGTAACTAAAAATATTGTTAGCGTGGTTTCAGAGATGCAAGCAAATAACGACGAACGCTTTGAGTCAATAGAGGTCAAACTCGAGAGTAATCTGCAAGTGTGCAGAGAATCACAACGTGACATTAATGATAGATTAAACAATATGTCCGTAGAGCTTAAAGATATTCAAAATCAGAACGAAGCGAATACTAAGCGACAACAAGAGCAATTTAAAACGTTCACTCAGACCGTGGATCAAAGTCTTGAAGACAGTGACGAGAAATGGAGTAATCGTAGGGCAGGCTACGCAAAAGCTGCAGACGAAGCATTAAGAAAGCAAGATCAGATTATCCTTGACCAATGCAAGGAGATCAGTGAAATAAAAACTTCCGCTAAAGAAAATAAGGGAATAATCTCAAACATGAAAACGCAGGTTGGAAAGGATCAAAAAGAGTTAGAACAAACTCAAAATGATCTAGCAGTCATTCATAAAAGGCAAGATGAGGACCAGGGAGAAATTACCAAAATAAGGACCGAAATCTCCAGTATGCATGGTCACATCCAGAAAGAAGTTACAGGCTTACGAGAAGAATTGGAACTTCGAGAGGGCTTGAAAAATGAAGCCAGCGATAAAACGCTTGCCGAGGTAAGGCAAAGTCTAGCGGGGGAAATTTCCCATATGAAAGAGAGCCTTAAAGATGACAAGGAGAAAGTATTTTCTATGGCAGAGAAAAACCGGGATCGCTTGGAAAAAATAGAACGAGAGGTATTAGCTCGTTTAGAAAGAGCGGAAAATAGGCACAGCCAAATGGAAACTAGAATGATCGCACATGAGGAGTCCATATTGCGAAATCCTAGATCTAATGAAGGAAGCATAGATGAAAATAGGATAAATAGATGGGCAGATACAGAGGTACAGCCCACGCTGAAGAATACAGCCATGCCAAGTGACAGCCCGTATACCACGCCTGGTATACCTATTGCTATGTCCACACCGCATGAATATGCTGTACAAAATCAGATAGTCACTGTTGTAAGGGCTAGTGACGACAAACCGAGAAAATATTCTGGGATTAACTCATATATGACACCCAAATACTGGCTCAAAGAGGTTTCCGAATACTTGAATTAGGCAAAGGTACTAACAGAGCGAAGATTAAGAGCTATCGAAAAACTGACTGAGGGTGAATGCGCCTTATGGTTCAGAAGTTTTCGTTACACGTTTGACACCGTTGAAGAATTTCGCCAGGCATTTTTAAGCAGGTACTGGGACGCAAATATACAGCAGAATCTCAGATTGGACTTGTACTCCAGACGCTATAGTACAAATAAACCAACGAAATATGCTGAATTTTTATAACACAATTATGCCGTTTTAAGGAGCTTGACGAGGCCCCTAGAGAGGCAGATCTGTGTATAGCGATAGCCAAGCAATTACCATACGAAGTACAACGACTATTAATCTCGGCAAACGCCAAAACAGCGTTTGAAATGGAGGAAGTGCTGAGACAGCTCGATCTCACCACAGCGCAGCACACAAGGCAGAGTCGGAACGCGGAACAAGTCCACATGACTAGTACACCAACTGAACCGACTAGGGTGCAGACTAAAAGTAAGTCTACTAGCACAGAAACTGAGAAGACAGACTGGCAACGAGAAGAAAGGGAGAACCAGAATTGGAGGCCAGCATACAGAGGAAGATCGAACCGCGGTTACCGAGGAAGAAAAACCTGGAATCAGCGCGATACAAGAAACCAACAGCCTGATAGCAGGAGAAATTACGGCCGAAATGGGAATAACCGAGAATGGAGATCCCAAGAACAGAGTCGCGGGTTCGACGTAGAAGCAGAAGAACGTTATCACGCATCACTAAGATATATGGAGGAGCGTGGAGACGACAACAGAAAATCGCAAGTGCATTGGGATGAACCGATTTAAAATAGAAGGTCACCCAACATCTATAAGGATGATGACGGAGCCAAGAGTCTGGAACTTCAGCAGCGCGAAGACAGACAGCAGAACTTCACAAGAAATGGAGCCATAAGAAAAACCAGCCAATTATGACTCGGGGAGAAGGAGATACCCGAAAGTCAATGTAACGTTCATAAACCCTACCTGATTATAAGGGACTTGCAAAATAATGCCTACAGAATCAAAGATGAAGAAACAGGCAGAGAAGTTGTAGTAAACGCTGCTAACTTAAAATTATATAGTCCGCCAGAGGAATATGAAACCATAGAAGAGCAAGCCATTCACACCCAAATGGACAGGGAGTCATTATATATGCACGCGGAGAGTCCTGAGAAAAGCTCACACCAGGGAGAAAGAAAGCGAGACAGCCAGCTCGTAGACCCAAGGGAGACGAGGGTTGAATGCAACTGTCAGTTGGATGAATTTTACAACCACTTGTGTGAGGCAGCAGAAGAGCTCCAAGAAAGGAATGAGCAGCTAAGGGCGCAGAACGAGGAAATACGAGACGGTAGACATAGTGAAGTGGGGGAACGAGACATCCCATTGCCCGGGAGCACTGACCGCTTAAAGTAAACAATGTACGGAGTCGATGCCATCTGGAGGCCCGAAGGAATTCACTTGTAACATGAATTTTCCGAGCTTAGCGAGGGATAGATGTGCCCAATTAGACACGGCAGACTGGCATCGAACTCGGTTCTTATCAAAGAAAACCAGGCCCATGATTCTGCCCAGAATAGAATCATTGACCTCTGAGGGGGAAAAGCTACAGGGAACCCGAAGAGCAATGAGTTATATCTGCATATAATCATAATAGCAGGATTTCACGGCTAGATTGGGAATATCATAGCTTTTAAGGTGGATCTTTGCAAGAAAATACAAAGCCCATGTACGTTTTAGAAGCCTGAATGCTAGAAAGCAAACCAGCTTGACAGTTGACTAATCGTAGTTAGCGAAGGGGCGTTATTAGGAGACGCCAAGGAACTAATTTTCGTCTGGACCGCAGGAACAGATCAAGATTAATGGCTCTGGGATCCACCGGCTGACAAGGCATAAGAGTAGAGAGGGGGCAGTCGCCCACAGAAATTAATTGATTACAGCCAATTGGAGCATTGAAATGAAATAAAAACTTACACCCAGGTGAATATATTCTAGGAATGATAATTTAGGAGTGTTCTCACGCCTAAATTAAAGCCTACATCTATAAACGAGCCCCTGCACCACTGCTTCCGCTCGGGAGGAAGGTTTTGGAGATCAGCAGAGGGGGAATTACTAGGATAGCGTTATGACGCCATGGGAGGAGGCAATTAATTGTAATTAATTGGCCGAAGCGATCGCTTGCACGCGAGTGATTTTGGGACCTCCACACCTAGACAAACGAGGATTATACTTCACTTTGTCTGGAAATGTATTATTTCAGGAAGGGAGTCGGTCCTGAGTGTCCAGTGGACTATGTTTCACAAGAAAGCCTTATATAGGGGAAGCTTCGCAGGGAAGTTAGTTCGTCTTCAGTTCGTCTTGACTCAACACGTGAACTAACACGCTGCCAGATCACGCAAGAAAGTGCGTGAATTTATAAAGTATCGACGCTCAAATGTATTTGGAGAACAATGGAAGCGCATCATGCAGCTTCACAACAGTAATTATGCATCGTGTAGGATTAAGTCTACAGAAGACGTTTAACCAATGACATACGCGAGTATAAATTCAGTACAGAGTAGGGATAATTTAGGATGTTTATAGACAACGAACATACCAGGAGGTGTTGCCATAGTTAAAAATGACACATTATTGTCAGGATCACTACAGTTACGGGAGCCTGAAAGGCGTCACAAATAGTCGTGACAGAGGATTGAACAGAATTGCAGTAGAGGTGATATAAACTGTAGGTGACGGGAATCGAACGCATGCACACGCAAGACAGACTTTCATGGAGACCAGCGGTTGTCAGGAGTTAGCTGCATCGCATCTCTGGGGTCAGGCGATAGTTGGAGTCCAATCAAGGATCCATGTGTGAAATAGTGCGGGAATTGTATATAAAGTTATATTACAGTGATTTTTTTAAAGTGTTAATGTGTAAGGTAAAATAATATGTATTGTGTTAAAGTGAGAAAAGCCAGTGATGGAAAATATGATTATCATGTGTGAAGTGTATACCATGTGTCGTGTGATAGATATCTTGATGGATTAAGCTAAGCATTATGGTAGGCTCGTGGCTGGCGTGCTGGACTAACCCAGCAAAAATGAAAGTGAGTACAAATTTAATATGTTGATATGATTAAATAGTTCACCATACAACGAAGCATCACTCTAAGACTAAGAATTAACATTCATTTATGTACGAGCTCACATCCCTCGTATTTTGGTAAAATATGGCTTGGAGGATGGTTTGTTCACGGCCATTTCGGCGGCGTAAGACAATGATGAAAGTAACGGTAACGTTAAATAATAATAATAATCTGGTGTCGGTAACAATAATGAATAAATAATGGGCATGTCAGGCCTAGGGTACGTGCAAAGTGTATCATGTCTAACGTAAGAGTACTGTGTTATTGTAAGCAGTAAGAAAGAAACGTAAAATATCGAGATAATGAGACCTTTTCAGTGTCATTGAATTGTTGAATGAATGTTTATTATGGTAAATTCTACAGGGTTGTATTTGAGAACCATTAAGGTAGTTAATGTAAGCCAGTAAATTTATACTTGTTTTGGGAGCTACATAAAGCTTTGGCTTAAGAGTAATTGCAGAGAGGACGTGAGTGCTTTAATAATTGAGTCATCTATAAGAAATATTGTTTGAGCCGCGTACAGCGAGCAAGTAACGTAGAATCAAGAGATTTACGTCAATAAGTTGCGGGGATCATCCAAACATAGCTTGCGCGTTAGGCGAATCTAGTCGGCTAAATCTTCGATATCTACGAGATAGTATCGCCTTGGAGCATACTTGTATTATTCGCAGCGAAGTGGGACAGAGGCTGTCTGTATCCGCCGTTTGCAGACTTGTTGCCACTAGGGATAACTATTAGAGACCCTGTGTGAGCCTATGTATTAATTGATATGCCCTTAGAGGTAAGACTAATGGTTCGTCGTATAGGAAACGCCGATTTCCTCTTGTTATAGGCAGCTGCACCAGTGAGAGAACTTTGATACTCACTTGAGATGCGCGCCAGAGCCGCTAATGTCGCCACAGAACGGCAAAGCTATCCGTGATCCATCCCCTGCCATGCATATTAATTAGGAGCCGAGTTGAGCCCATTATACTCTAAATGTAGGTGTTAAATAATTAGAATGACTCAATTCCTAGGGACACAAACCACTCAGGGTACCTCCAGTGTAACTGCACCAGTAAATAAACTTGACCTTGCGAGAAGCCAGATGGGGTGGCAAGAAGGCCACTAGACCGGCAGCCATTTTTCTCAGGCAGCCGAAACTAATTTTATGTCCGCTTGGAAAGGAGGTCTGTTGACCTGATCCTTTTATTTTAAAAGCGTAGGGTGACACTGAAGAATCTCGATATTTCGGAAAGTAATTAAGATATGATTGTTGTGATGATGCCAATTGAATTAAATGCTTTATTTCCACACACATACCATGTTGGAACGCTATGATCGGATAATATTTGGCCCAGTTATTCTCTGAGGAGGAACACTGCACCAAATAAATATAGGCATCTTTGTAAAGTGTATTTGCCCAGATTACACTAATTTATTCATACGGGTAAAGTAATTTCAATGACATGACACGTTTGTAACGATAATGTTTTGACCTGAACCAGAAAATCGTTGTATGGTGAAGCTATAAAACATCTCTATCTATGTGTATTTTGGAAGGGAAAGTGTACTACTTCAGCGTTTCAAATTGATGGGAAAAAATAATGCGATTTGCACGACACAACACTTGTTAATTAAGGCATAAGATAATGAATTAATGTTACTGAAAGTAAATGCCCCGTGTAAAACGGATAAATGTTTAATAATTGCAGATTTAATGTCATTTAAAGATATTTTGTGTTTATTGTGTTGTGATATTCCAGTTTGTGTTAAATTGTGCCACGTGAAGGACACTATGGACACTCGCAAATGTCAGAGAGTATCAATAATAGGATGTTTTGGAATAGACTTGAGTGCTGTGAAGCACTAATTTTAAGGAGAGACTCACAGATAACTTTGATTTTTGTTGTGGGAAGTAAATGTAAAGTATCTTTTGTTTGTGTTTTATGTTGTATAGCAATGATTTTCTATCATTAAATGTTATATTTAGGAATATGTTGTTTCTTTCAAGTCGAGTGGTCACCTGACAGACTCAAATCCTGAGCATGTGATCGTATGGTGGGCATGAATGTCCCATACCTCGAAAACCGTGAGTTAGCTGGGATACGAACACATGTTCCATATGATGACGATTGGGTACACTAGAACCTCAGACATACCGAAAACTCACGCAAGACCCCACAACACGGATACTTAGAGAGACCAACAGGTTAATCAAGGCCTCTTCACTACCTGACCACGTGAAGAAGGATACATGCAAGAGAGAAGCTCTACCTCCCAGGCTGTACGGTCTACCCAAATTACACAAAAATGATATTCCACTGAGACCTATCGTGAGTGCTATCGGCTTTCCAAACTGCAGCATCGCCAAGCATCTCTCCACCATTCTACAACCGCACATCGGTAACACTGAGACTTACGTCAGGGAGTCAGGCCATTTTATTGAGAAATTGCAGAACATACGTCTGGAACCTGAAGACCGCCTAGTCAGCTTTGACGTAGTATCACTCTTCACGAAGGTGCCTATGACAGAATCCATAAACCAGATTGCCGAGCTCTTCACGGAAGACACCACTGACTTGTTACGCCACTGCCTCGCCACGAGCTACTTCCTATGGCGCGAGAACTTCTACGAGCAAATAGAGGGAGTTGCCATGGGTAGCCCACTAAACCCTGTGATTGCGAACTTCTACATGGAAAAGTTCGAGCAGTTGTCGATCGAGTGCACCATTCAAACCGAAAGTATGGCTACGTTATGTTGACGATACCTTCGTAGTCTGGAGCCACGGAAAGGAAGAGCTGGAACGTTTCCTGGACCACCTTAACAGCCTCAACACCAGCATAAAATTTACAATGGAGAAGGAGAAAGACAACTGCCTGGCCTTTCTTGACGTGATGATCACCAGGACTAATGACCTGCGTTTGGGGCACACCGTATACCGGAAACCCAGACACACCGACCGGTATCTACACAAGACATCCAATCACCACCCCCGCCAGAAACACGGAGTTATTAAATCATTGGTAGACCGTGCTAGGAGAATCTGTGAGCCATCCAACCTCAACCAAAAGCTGAAACATATAAAGAGGGCCCTATGCGCCAACGGATACAGCAATAAGGAGATTGAGCGAGCCTCTCATCCCAGGCGCCGGAGCACGCGGAAAGATTCTGAGGAAACTCCGGTGGCCACCGCATTCCTGCCGTACGTAAAGAAGGTGACGGACCGGATAGGCAAATTACTGAAGACCTATGGGGTGAAGACGGTTTATAAACCCACCGCCAAAATCCGGGACTTGCTGCGATCCGCTCAAGACAAGCGCCACCCACACTCCACTGCAGGTGTCTACAGAATCCCGTGTTCCTGTGGGAAGGTGTACATAGGAACGACGAAGAGGAGCGTGACCACCTGACTCAAGGAACATAACAGACACAGCCGTCTGGGTCAAACTGATAAATCGTCAGTCGCTGAGCATTCTCTCTTGCCCGGTTACGATGTACAGTACGGGGACACGGAGATACTCTCCACGACCACACACTACCACGCCAGGTTGCAACGGGAAGCCATAGAAATCTTCAAATACCCCGACAATTTCAATCGGAAGGAAGAAATTGAACGTGTGCTTAATACATGGATCCCGGCCCTTAGGAACACCAAGACCAAGAAATCACTCACACGTCAACCTGAAGAACCTTCCCGCTATAGCCCGGCAGTCGCCCAGGGAACACCTGACCCTCACAAGCTCGGTCGCCGAAGCCGGAGCACGCACCGCACCCCGCAACATGTACGTGAGACCAGACGATCCAACCGATATGCGAAGAGAACGCTTGGCTCACCTTGCTATTTGAAGATCCAAAACTACATTCCAGCCGTTAGTTCACAGCCAGGTCCATCCAACCAACAGTCATATTCAAACAACAATACCCCACTACAATCCGTTACCCATTATTTCAAGCCTCTTCCTCATTCCACTGCTTGTCCAAGGTAAGGAGCGGAACCCTTGATAATGCCGGACGCAGTTTTCGGTGAAACGTAGGGAGATATCCTGTCTGAACCACGGCCTACAAGCCCGAAAAACGTGTACCTCATTATGAACGCCGGCCGTGAAAGCCTAAGCTGTTATATCAGTATAAGAATTGTTCCCCACGAAATGTTCTACAAAAAAGTACACAACAGCATATCTCTATCTTGAATACATCGCCCACTATAAGTGTTTTTACGATTTCATTTCTTCATAAAGATCTCCATTCAGTGGAAATTTAAATTAATAGCTTCGGAGCAACTTCACAAGCTAGCGAGAGAGCCTATCACCCCAGCTTTGGATAGCATCAAACTGTTGAGTCGTGTCGTGTTAAGACTTCAGAGAAGAATATATATGTTTGGAGTTATCCTCTTCACTTCGGCTTTTCTGAATGGTGTCTGGGACCAATCGTCCGTGCGCCTTTTAAGCTTACGATGGGTAAACTGTTAAAGATATCGGGCGAAGCCGGGGTGGGTTACTATTTATGGTATATACAATATTTCTGACATTTTATTTCAAATTATCCAGCTAGTTATTTCTACGTAAACTGCTCACACACTGAAGATGCACGCTCTTGATCAGTTCGGGAGTGCGACCATGATTTAGCTTGTCAGAGCAGAGTTTATATTGTACGTGGATGTATTCATGACAGGAAGATGACAACTGGGACCAAATCCAATTGGAGCGAAGTGGTTGACATCTGTTGAGAACTCTGCTGTGACGCTCCGAGGGTCTTGAGCCAGAAATCAATGCGGATGTATTTCCTCTCTTCTTTCCCCTCCCTGTCTACATCAGAGGTGACCAACTGGTGGTCCGCGGTTCATTCATTTATTCATTGCATGTAGGTTTATTCATATAGATGTTACCACCAATGAAATATAAAGTTTAAGTGTGATTCTGTGGACGATTTAACAGCGATTAATAAAATACGTAATCAGTTGTTGAAGTCCTATGATTATGAATCATTTTAACATAGCACCTCCGGATATTAGACGACGAACAGCGGCTGCGGTTGAGAAGAAAAAACAGGAAAATGATTCTAGGCATCCCATGTTTGGAAGTGAAGCAACACGTCCCAGGCTGAAGTCAAGAAGGAGCTTTCTTCGAACAACTGAAGCAATTGCAGCAACATCTTCCGCTCGCCGTATAGAACCATGGCGAAACAGGACACCTGGAAGTAATGGCCAAAACCCAAAGGAAGAGCCGGCTGCTGGTTTTCAACTACCTTACCAGACGTGGAAGACTTTGAACAGACTGCGAACTGGAGTGATGCGGTGCAAACAAAATTTGAAGCGGTGGGGCTACATTACTGAAGATGCAACCTGCGAATGTGGAGAAATTCAAGATGTTGAACACTTCTTGGTCTGCCCGAAATTGCCTGAAGCCTGCACGCTGGATGACCTGGTTTCAGCAAAAGCTCCTGCAATCAAGACTGCCGAATTCTGGGCCTCAAAATAAATTTGATTTGTACACAATCTGTTTGTATATTGTAAATATGTTTTAAATTTGTAAATAACTGTATTGTTCTAGATACGATATATATATATATATATATATATATATATATATATATATACATCTCAATAAGACATTTAACAGTCCTATTAGTGTTACTATTGCTGCTGTTGTTTGAGTCATCAGAATTTTGACTGGTTTGATGCTGCTCCCCCGTCTCTTTGTACTCAGCTAACGTTTCATCTTTACATAGCTATCACATCTGAGACAATCTGTAAAACACATTCTAACCCTGGTCTACGCCTACAGTTCGTGTCCTCGACCCTTTCTTCCATAACTAAATTTGCTATTCCTGGCTGTCTTAGTATGTGTCCTACCAACCTATCTCTTCTCTTCATTAACAGTCGCCAGAAACATCTCTCCTCTACCACTCGCCTTAATATATCTTCATTTGTTACTCTATCCTCCCATCTGATCCGGTAGCACCACATTGCAAATTCTCCTCCTTTCTGCTGCGCCTATGATTCAAGTTTCACGTCCATGGAGCGCCACGCACCAGACAAATGCTTTCAAAAATGACTTCCTAGCACCTAAACCTATATTCAATGTCAATAGACTCCTTTTCTGTAGAAATGCTTTCTTTGCCTCAGCCGACCTACTATTCATACCGTTTTTGGTGTTATTAGTGGACTTGAATAAATTTGAATTACTAGTTTATGTATTCCTACTAATTAACACACAAAGTGATAAAAATGTCCAGCATAACTCAACAAATTGCTAGGGTTTCGCCCCAGCGTGCCAATTGAGCTCTTCAGTTGGTAAAGGCACACCTACCAAGACGCGTAGCAGGTACACACTGAGAAGGCTACCTGCTACACGTCTTGGTAGGTGTGCCTTTTCCAACTGAAGAGCCCTATTGGCACGCTGGGGCGAAACGCTAGCAATTTGTTGAGTTATGCTGGACATTTTTATCACTTTGTGTGTTAATTATAATGGCTCAACGGAAAATATTCTTTTTATTCTCTTTCGAGGACATTTGATTATATTCCTACTAATTAGAAAAATAATAATTATGCGCATACTCGGTTGCACATTTAATTATGAAATTATTATCTCCATAATTAAGTTAATAAGAAGAACATCTGCAGAGAAATTGGAGTTGATATTTTTACGCTGATAAATGCAGAAGAGAGACCTCAAGTTCACAAGGAGCAAGTTGCCTTGGTTGCACAAGTAAACTACTGATGAGAGTTAAATCATCATTTTTAAGTAAGGGATTATTTTACTGACACATTACATTAATACGAGGAAGATTTGATTCATTTTGGATCTCCTTCAACTGATGAAAACATTATTGGGTGTGTGCAAGTACGCTGCACGACGATATTTGAGCGTGACAACGTATTCTCTGACTGATTTGTTTAAACTGTCGCTCTTGCGAAATTTCAGCTTCGTTTAATTTTTAATTATGTATTTTGTGGAACGGAAAGTTCACAGGAAAAATGAAGAAAAGCTGAGTTGCACTTCCAGGGAAACTACAAACACAACCACTCTTCTCTGCAGTTTTAACTCAACACAACTTGACAGTTTGGTGCTGGCTGTATCTGGGGTAATATGGTCGCCCGCTAGCTAGGCTGTAAATGGGGTGATAGACTCGACCCTTAAACGGTCGCCTCAGTATTTGAATGGATATTGTTGGAAGAAATGAAAACGTAAAACCACTTATAGTGGGCGATGTATTAAAGATAGAGATATGCTCTCGCGGACCTTTTTGTAGAACTTTTCATGCTGAACAATTCTTACACTCATACTGTAGTATATAGATATTTTAACGGTTTTCCCAGCGTAGGCTTAAAAAGTGCATGGACGCCATGTGTGTGTGTCTTTTTCGATCTTTCCACTGAAATCGTTGCTGCTTGGCTTCCTTTAATCATAAATAATGTATTTTCAACAGAAATCTTCCTCGAGATATCCTTTACAGAATGGTGAAAACCGCATCAAAATCCATCCAGAGGTTCACCCGTGACATCCAAATACGACAGCAGTGACACTCGAGCGCAGCAACAGAAGAGAGAGAGAGCGCGCGTTGCAGCAGAAGAGAGATAAAACGATATCATCACCTTTCACTATAACACTTTTTCACGAACGTCACAGTATTCCAACAATTTATTTGAGGGTTTCACGTCTGAAATAGAAAATAATGTTGTTATTGATAATGGTACTAATATTCATTTTATGGACATTTTCAAAGAATGGACAATGAAAGACTTACTAAAGGTATATTTAATCTGCCTCCTCACTAAAAGCCAAGAATAACTTTATAATAGAAATTGAAAATTACCTTCAAGAAATCATTGCAACTGACGAAATTTTATGAGACAGACCTAGCTTCAGAACATTAGTGAACAAACATCATGTTGCTGTAAACTCCAAATGGGAGCCACCACTGCATGGTCAGCAGAAAGGAAGAAATATCACAGCGATAGAATGAAGAGATTATGGGAAGAGAATAAAGCTAATTCAAATTCAACTGTGGAATAGGTTCAATCGCACTCCTTAGTTGCACATAAATAATAATAATGATAATTTGCATATTAAGGCTTTCACGGCCCGGATTATTATATAAACAATTCATGCTTTTGGGCTATTTGAAAAAGGAGGCAAGGTTTCTCCGAAACGTATGGTTTAAATTAAAAATACACACGGCATTAGCCCAAAAGCATGAATTGTTTATATAATAATGATAATAATAATAATAAATAATAATAATAATAAAATCCTCAGACAAACTCCCACTAAAACAAAATACGGATAAATTGTACAAGTCAATGACTTCAAATATTTAGGAGAAATCATGCAGAAATCTGCGAAGAGAGAGTCTCAAAATTACAGAAAGCTTACACACTTAGCTGGTCCCACTACAATAAAAAAATGCATCTCCACGCCTGCACCAAGGTAATGGCCTAGATTAAAGACATTGATAAACAAGAAAGGAAAATTCTGAGAAGAATTGGCGGTGCCGTTTTCGGAGATAATTTCTGAAAAAAGGGACCCACAGAAGAATTCTACAGAAATACTGAATCTATCACGACACTCATCAGAAAACGCAGAGTGAATTTCTTCACACACATCACCAGAATGCACGACACGAGACTGACTAAAACGATATTCGACATAATTTCTACGTAGAAATTGGGTACTTCTTGGTACAAAGAGACTATGGAAGATTTACAACAATTTCATATCACCATAGAAGACATCCACGACCACAGCATTTGTAGACAAAAATTCAAAAAACAGAAATTTGAATTTAGATCACAACCCAAAAGAAGTAGACGTAAATGGACAGATGAAGAGAAGAAGGCGCACAGTGAAAGGATGAAAGGTTTTTGGGAAGATAAAAAGAGGAAAAGAGTCACCACCAAAAGCTAAATTTTTGTGTTTTTAGCGTTCTCCTTGAAGGGGATTGTACGCAAATAATATCATTAATAATAATAATCCCTCCCTATATTATTCTGCTAAGGTCCCATTCCAGTTGTGTACCGAAAATAAGGTCCCTTTAACACCAACCTACACATATAAGGTACCTACAGGTTCAGTATAACCCAATGCGTAAGCGAAACGCACTCACTTACTCTTTAAATGCCTCACAATTAAATAAATATCTTAAAACATGTATATTTACAATGAAATAATGAAAGAATGCAACACGGTAACCATGGTAACAGAATCTCACAGGTCCATCTATTTCTGAAAGACGCAATGCAGTTCCAATTATTACATTACTGTGAAAGTTTCCAGACGGTTATAAGGTTATCACTGAACCAAATTAAGCTGTAAAATTCATCAATACATCCAGTATAATGCGATTAAGGGGGTCAAGGGGCACTCTAGAATTTTTTCA